>PVLC010023502.1:0-25603 GCA_004027655.1 Graphiurus murinus
AAAAAAAAAAAAAAAAAAAAAAAAAAAAAAAAAAAAAAAAAAAAAAAAAAAAAAAAAAAAAAAAAAAAAAAAAAAAAAAAAAAAAAAAAAAAAAAAAAAAAAAAAAGAAAGTGAGAGAGAGAGAGAGTTGCTGTGTATCATATATGTACCTCCCATGGTAGACATGTACACTACCACTAAAATATACTGCCAGGACTCAATGTGTTTTGAAATTAAAGCTTTTAGTGTTTGGAGAATTGACCCAATTTGGCTCCCTAACCTGGAAAAAAAATGCTTAATTCTGGTACCATTGTAATTTTCTGTCATTACTTTTTGCAAATGAGCACCATTCATTATGAATTCATGTCTTCTTGATAACATTTTGTCCAAGAAAGCTAAAATTAAACAAGTAAAAATAACAATATTCTATTTGGTATCCTCCCCCATTAAAGCTAAAACTTTATCAAGCATATAGATTGTCTTTCTACTTGTCTTAGATGAGAGTTTAGACACAGTTTATCACTGAATAAAATAGGTCTCCATCTGTCCAGCTTTTAGTGTCAGTTCCGACTTTATTTTCTGTCTATGCAGACAACACTTTATATTTGGGGTTTTGTTAAATTAGCATAACATTTTTCAAAGTGACATTCAAAAAAGAGAGTTTGGTGAATTCTCAAGTACAATTATGTGGCTCAAGATGGGAGTACAGTACACATTCCAACTTTGAGAACAATGTCCTAACCAAGGGAAAAATTATTCTTTCTGAATTAAAAGACAGAGGAAGTAGTATGAAAAATATCATTGTCTTTACCAACCCTACAATTATATTTTATTAGTTTTTAAATTTTTTATTGATGCATTGTAATCATGCATCTTAATGTGGTACAATTTGGTAAAGTTCCATTTGTAATTATTCTTTTGCCAAGTGTCTATTTAGTTCACTTGCCCATTTTTGATTGGATTATTTGTTTTGTTAGCAATTTTTGAAACAAGAAAAAACTCAGAATAGCCAAAATTGTTTTCAGCATTAAGAACTACACAAGAGGTATCACAATACCTGACTTAAAACTATACTATAAAGCCATAATAATAAAACCACATGGTGTTGGCACAAAAACAGACACGTAGACCAATGGAGCAGAATAGAAGACTCAGATACAAATCTGTACACTTATAGCCAATTGATTTTTTTTTTTTTTGCGGTACTGGGGATTGAACCCAGGGGCATTCTACCTCCGAGCTATACCCCCAGCCCTATTTTTTATTCTTTATTTTGAAACCGAGTCTCACTAAGTTCCGCAGGGCCTCACTAGGTAGCTGAGGCTGGCCGCGAACCCAGATCCTCCGGTCTCAGCCTCCCGAATGCTGGGATTACAAGTGTGCGCCACCATGCCCGGCTCAGCCAATTGATTTTTGAGGGGTCAAAAAATACACTGGAGAAAAGATAGCCTTTTCAACAAATGATGTTGGCAAAACTAATTAACAATGTGCAGAAAAATGGAAATAAACCTCACTTTGTCACCATGCACAAGAGTCAACTCAAGATGGGTTAAAAACCTGGAAATCAGACCAGAGACTTTGCAACTACTTGGAGTGGGCATCGGTCCAATATTTCATTCTTAATAACTTTCATAGTTTTGTGCTAAACTTTTTCTTTTCATACTTTCTAGATTCAGTATACCAAATGTTAATTATTCACATAGTACAGACATATATTACAATTTTACTTTATTATCCAGTATGGTGCTTTATTTTTGCAGTTCTATTACAAATTTTTATATAATTTTATAAAAGATAAAATATGTTGTGCTAATGAAGTAATGTAAAAACTTATCTTAATTCACACTAGTTGTGTGTGATAAAGGAGATATTAAAATACAGACTTTTACTACTTAAAAATTAATGGTTTGAGCCGATAATCCCAGTATCTGGGAGGCTCAAAGAGGATGATCACAGGTTGGAAGCCAGATTCAACAACTTAGTAAGGCTGTCAGCAACTTAGTAAGATTCTGTTTCAAAATAATAATAAAATAGGGGTAGGGTTGTAGCTCAGAAATAGAATGCCCCTGGATTCAATCCCAGCACCACACACACACACACACACACACACACACACAATGGTTGGTAAAATACTACTTTTAACATTCCCTTTTCTGTATCTCTACTTCTCACATGAATATTCTAGCCAGTGCATGGAGGCAAGAGAAGAAACCAAAGGAATTTAAATAGAAAAAGAAGAACTGAAATTATCTCTATTTACATATGACATGATCTTATACTTGGAAAACCAAAGAAGCTCAAACAAAAGACTTTTGGAATTAATTAACAAATTCAGCAAAGTGTCTGCATGCAGAATCAATCTAAAATAATCATAAACTTTTTTATACTCCAACCATAAATATACTGAAAAAGAAATCCAGAAAACAATTCAATTAATGATAGTGCCAAAATCAATAGAGTACTTAGGAATAAATTTAACCAAGGAGGTAAAAACCTCTAAAATGAAAATTATAAAACATTAAAGAAAGAATTTGAAGAAGATCTTAGAAGATGGAAGGACCTCCTATGCTCTTGGATAAACAAAATAAATATCATCAAAATGACCATTCTTCCAAAAATGATCAACATATTCAGTGCAATCCCTATTAAAATACTATGTTCATTTTTCACATATCTAGAAAAATCTTAAAATTCATATGGAATAACAAAAGATCCAGAATACCCAAAATACTTCTCAGGAATAAGAACTATGCAGAAGGCATCACAAATACTTTACTTCAAACTATACTACATACTATAAAAACAGCATGTTATAGCATAAAAGCAGACACAGTCCAAGAGAGCAGAATAGAAGATTCAGAAAAAATCCACACACAGTCAATTGATTTTTGACAAATAGGCCAAAAATGTATGTTAAAAAAAAGTCTCTTCAACAAATGGTGTTGGAAAAAATTATTATCCATATGTAAATAAATAAAAATAAATCCCACTTCCTCACCCTTCACAAGAGTCAATTAAAGATTGATCAAAAATCTGGAAATTAGACCAGAAAAATTGCAATTACTTTAATAGGGTATAGGAACAACACTCCAACATATAGGCATGGGTAAAAGCTTCATTAATAAAACCTCAAAGGTATGAGAAATTAAAATGAGTATTAATAAATGAGATTGAATTTATCTGAAGAGCTTCTGTGAAGCAAAGATAACTATCAAAAAGCTTAAGAGAGAGCAGCAAAATAAGAGGCCTTTGCCATCTACTCCCCTGATAGAGTATTAATATCTAGAATTTACAAAAAAAAAAAAAAAACTCAAAAAATTCACCATCCAAAAAATAATCAAATAAAAAACGGTCAAGTGAAGTAGACGCTTCACAAAGAAAAAATACAAATGACCAATAAATATATGAAAAAGTGTTCAACATCATTAGAAATCAGAAAGATGCAAATTTAAACTTCCCTAAGATTTTACCTAACACCAATTAGAATGACAGCCAACAAAAACACAAGCAATAATAAATGCTGGCAAGGATCCTCAGAAGGAGGAACTCTGATATATTGTTAGTGGGATTGCAAACTAGTGCAACCACTTTGAAAAACAGTGTGGAGGGTCCTCAGAAGAATGGGAATGACCCTACTATGTCACCTAGCTATGCCACTCCTGTCATCTACCCAAAAGAGTTGAAATCACACTACCATAGTAGCTACACAATTCACAACTGAAAAAGTACGGAACTAGACAAAAAAGTCCATCAACAAATGAATAGATTACAAAATTATGAGGAACATCCACAATAGGTTATACAAGAAAATAATGTCATTTGCAGAAAAATTAATGGAGCTGGAAATATGCTAAATTGGTAAGTCAATCAAAAAAGTGAAAGGTTGGATGTTTCCCCTCATATGTGGAATCTAGGGAGAAACTGTGACACAGGTGAGACTCTAGACAAGGGATGAGAAATCTTAGTGGAGTGAAAAAGGGGACCTAAGGGAGACAGGAGAGGGAAGAAGACTTGAAGATGGAAACACTTCAATGCACAAGATGTATATACACAAACATCAATGCAAACCACTGTGTCCAGCATGGGAAGTTGTGGAGGAAGAGAGAGTGGAATGGGAATGGAGGGAGAACTAATTGAGTTCTCATGCATGCATGCCTTTATCACCCTGAACTCCATCAAGATGTATGATTATAATGCACCAATAAAAATAGAATCTCAGTCTATACAATGAATTTCATATTCTTCTTCAAACTTTGTTATCACAATAATGATTATAAAACTACACTGTCTCACCAGCCTGCTATAATTTTAAATCCCCTAGTGGTATCACTTAGCATATCTTTATTCCAAATACATTGCTTTCACTTTTCTCCTGATACTGGATCTATTCTTGGAGTAGGTTAAAAGCAAAGTGAATTATTATATACAGAATTGCAACAAACCTCATCCAGGATAATATACAATACATTTAGTAAGATAATTACATTAATGGACAGACACATGCACTTAAAGTATCATATTAGAGCAAGCAGATACACACAAAAAAAATAGGGAGTAAAAACTTGTAAATTTGTCTTTTTATTGAAATCTAGAAGCTACAGAAAATATTTTGTTCCAAGTTTGAGGCAAGAATTTCTGAACTGGCCCAGATGGTGATTTCTTAAATTTGAACTAATAACACTGACATATTCTTCTGGTTATTCATGATTTTATTTTTGGATTAGAATTAGAAATTTAAATCTCTTCTTTTTGGAACCAATGATGTAATTTCCATATAATTCTACTTCTCTAAAGCTTTTGATACCTCTCTCATTTCATCCATATGCTTACTGTCCCACTAAGGAACCTAGCCATTTTTATTCAGCTTATTGAAATCGCCTCTTGGTTGGCCTCTTTGAGATCATTGTTGATTTTCTGTTCTATAGCTTTCCTGCCATTTTTTTTTGCCTCAGTGGCAAAGCATCTCATAAGCCTTTAAGGTGAAAACCAATCAACTTGGTGCTTAAACTTTTAAATTTAAGGCAGAGACTTGAACCCTAATGTTCTTACAAAAAATGAAGGAGGCAACTATGTAGGAGTTTCTAATAAATTTTCTCATCCTTAAGCATGCACACCCACACATATATACATGTACATATGCATGACTGCACAAGGGCACATTGGAAAAGATTTTTCTTCCTCATTTACAGTAGTTAATTGTGCTTGTTTGAGATATCTAGGGCTGGTTTTGACAAGCTCTGTTCCTTAGAAGAATTTACTGTCACAAAGAAGATGTTGAACCACTCAACCAACTCTGGTAAATTTTGTTCATCCACTCTTATAATAAATTCATCCAATTATATAAGAAAATTCAAATAATATATGACCATAATTTTGAAGCCAACAGTGGTTGGGTGTTCTGTTTTACATGTTGGATACAGCTTAAAACATGAGGAATATAATAGCACCTACCTAACAGATTTTACTTAGGGGATAGGTTTTATAATATATATAATCCATTTAGTGTTTAATGTTGCAAAGCTTTTGAATCTGATGAGCTTTAGACTCTCTATATATAGATATATATATTTTTTAATATATATATTTTTTTACCTTTCCCAGTGAGAATAGGCAGTGTTCTTGAGAAAAGACATCTACATTTTCACCTTGTTGATACTACTGTTGTTACATCTTTCAAGTACGCCAGATTTGTCCGAATATCACTTAACCAAAATATTTTCATACATTAAGGTTAAGTTTAAACAAAATAAATTAGCAAGCTTCACTTTATAGCCTTAGCCTAATGCATCCTATCCTTTCTTTAAGTTTTCACACAGAGTTTTTTCTAAAATTTATAATTAATTAATTAATTTATTAATTAATGTGCTTTTAATGGTACAATATAGTCTCACATAATGTAACTCATGTTGATAGTGGCATACATGCATATAGCACTTGGTGTCCCCCCCCACCTCCCCATTTTCCCCCTTTCCAATACAGAATAATGAGATTGACATTAGTATATTTATATATGCACTCACAGCCAATGGTAGTATTTCCATTGATGCACTTCAGTCTTCCCCCTCCCCTTCCCTTAGATCATCTCCATGGCTCCATTAAGTTTTCTCCTCCATTGTTTGGAGTACCTCTGGCATCACAATTATTCCCTAGATTTCTTATATTAGAAAAAACATATTACCCTTCACATTCTGTGACTGGCTAATCTCATTTAACACAATGTTATTGAGGTCCTTCCATTTTCTTGTAAATGACATAATTTTGTTCTTTATTATCACTGAGTAGAATTCCTTTGTATGTATTTCCTATAATTTTGTAATCAGTTCATCTGTTGATGGACACATAGGCTGTTTCCATAATTTGGCTGTTGTGAATTGTGCTGCTATGAACATGGGTATGCACATATTACTGTAGTTCTCTGATTTCAGGCCCTTTGGAAGGATACCCAGGAGTGGTATAGCTGGGTCATATGGCGGACCCACTTTGGCTTTCTGAGGAATCACCACATTTACCTCCATAGTGGCTGAACTAGTTTGCAATCCCACCAATAACATAGATGAGTTCCTGTTTCCCCACATCCCCACCAACATTTATTGTTATTTGACAGCTTGATGATTCCCATTTTGATTGGGCTTAGATAAAATATCAGTGTAATTTTGATTCGCATCTTCCTGATCACTAATGGTGTTGAGCATTTTTTCATGTATCTATTGGCCTTTTTTATTTCTTCTTTTGTGAAGTTTCTGTTTAATTCAGTTGCCCATTTCTTGATTGGGTTATTTGTTTTTTAGTGTAATGTCTTTTATATTCCTCTACCAGAAGAATAGCTGGCAAAAAATCTCCCATTCCTTAGACTTTTTCTTTAGTCTCTTGATGGTTTCTTTTGATGTATAAAAAAATTTAATTTGATACCATCCCACTTATTAATTCTTGTTTTAATTTTCTGAGCTTTTGAAGTCTTGTTGAGAAAGTTTCTTCTTCTGCCTATATGTTAGAATGTCAAACATATGACCTCCTCTAGTAGCTTCACTGTCTCTTGTCGAACTTCTAGTTCTTTGATCATCTTGAGTTTATTCCTATGCAGGATGAGAGGAGGGAAAAGCTGTTTTAACAAATGCAAATCAATGCATGTTATTCACCACATAAATAGAACTAAGGACAAAAATCACATGATCATCTCAATAGATGCTGAAAAAGCATTTGACAAGACCCAACACCCATTCATGTTAAAAATACTCTAGAAAATTGGAAAAGAGGATATATACTTCAACATCATTAGGTAATGTATAATAACCCCAAAGTCCAACATCATATTGAATGGGAAAAAACTGAGAATTGCCTTTAAAATCAGGAACAAGACATGAATGCTCACTATCACCACTCCTTTTCAATATAGTCCTTGAGACTCTTGCCAAAGAAATAAGACAAGATAAGGATATCAAAGAAATTCAAATAGGAAAAGAAGAATTAAAATTATCTGTATTTGCAGATGACATGATCCTATATCTAGAAGACACAAAATACTGAACTGAAAGATCACTAGAGCTGATTAACAAATTCAGCAATGTAGCGAGTTACACAATCAACCTAAAAAAATCAATAGCTTTTCTATATGCCAACCATAAATCCACAGAAAAAGAAATACAGAAAACAATTCCATTCATAATAACCTCAAAACCAATAAAATGTAGGTTTAATCCTAACCAAGGCGGTAAACGAAATCTACAATTAAAATTGTAAAACAGTAAAGAAATAGATTGAAGAAAATCTTAGAAGATGGAATGATCTCTCTTGCTCTCAGATAGGAAGAATAAATATTATCAAAATGGCTATTCTACCAAAAATGATCCACAAAATCAACACAATTCATACCAAAAAAAAGTCATTCTTCATAAACCTACAAAAATCAATCATAAATTTTATATGGAGAAATAAAAGAACCAGAATAGCCAAGGTAATTTTCAGCAATAAGAACCATGCAGGAGGCATCACAATTCTTGCCTTCTAATTATACTACAGAGTTATAGTAACAAAAATAGTGTAGTATTGGCACAAAAACAGGCACATAGACCAATGGAACAGAAAAGAAGATACAGAAAAAATTCCACACATTCATACCCAATTGATTTTCAACAAATGTGTCAGACACTTATGTTGGAGAAGACAGCCTTTCAACAAATGTTGTGGGAAAACTCATTATCTAGTTGTAGAAAAATGAAGCATTCAGAATTTTGAAACTCCCTGAGGCATCTGTCAGTGTGGGCAGAAAGTAATTTCTATTTCTACTGACTTGAGTTTGCAAAGATACTCTGCTACCTAGAAATCTGTTATTATGTTTTTTTTTTTTCAGAGACAAAGACAGATGTTTATTTAGAAAAGTGGAGAGATACACATTCAAGAAAGAACATGGGCCACCTCAAGAGTGAGAGAAGCCCTTTAGGAGTGCTGGACTCTTCCTTTATAGGAGACTTTCAAGAAGAGTGGGCAGGAGGTATGTTTGAATGACCTCAGCCCCACAGTCACAAGGTGATTTAGGGTTTTCCTGGTCCTGACCTGCATTGTCTTATTGTCAGGTGTCCTTCTAAACTATTCGAGGACAACCAACAATGTTGAGAAGATTGCTCTCTTGAGTAGTGCCAAAGGAGATTCCTCTATTATGTAATCTTCTGTTTGATAATCAGACACTACCCTAAGGATGGTCATAGTGCTCATGGTCCCTTGTAAATTCCTCACAGGCTTTTTAAAATCTCTCCCACTCTAACCATATTCTTTTTTAAAAATGGACAAAATAATATGTTTTAATGTCTGCTGGATCCTTGTGAATATTAAATTCCACTTCTGCCCGTATGCTGAAAGTGCTGATTGTAACATGTGGATTTTAATAGCACCTACTTAACAGGTTTTGCTTAGTGAATAGGTGCCTTAATGTAAGTAAAATATTTAGAATAGAGGTTGGCATGTAAGCAACACTGACCAAATTTTTTTGCTGTTAATATTACCAGAATTCATGACAACTAATCTGCTCTTGGTAAATGGCAAACTTATTATTACTTCAAATATGTTTATAATGTCTATTTTATCAATACATTTATTTGTTTACTTATCTATAAAATATTTCTTATTTCATTGTAAATAACTTGATTGTGGAAACTATTTTTACAAGTTGTTCCACCATATACATGTTTCTATATATTCATAGAAAGATCTCAGTAGATATTTTAAATTACATATATTCTTCAAACCATATCTAACAAGTGTAATCTAATTCTGAGAACAAATCTTTAAGATTTATTGCTACTGATATTAAGAAAAATGAAATCTGTCATTGAGGGGCTCTTAAAAATAACAACAGAATTGAATCAATATAATTTTCCATTGATAAAGAAATGACCACATAAATCATGGTACATTTATAAAAAAAATCTAACATGTATTAAATGGAAAAATGCTTTAAGATAAATGTTTTTATTTTTGTTATGCATGGCAATGCTAACAGATCAGAAAATGATTGTCATTGAAAAGATAGTTCGCGATACTCACAAATCTTCAGAGAAGGAGTCATGCGTGGCACAAGGGACCAAATGGGGGAAGCACCCTGGTTTGTCATAGGCACAATGGCAGAGAAAACTTAGTCAAGAAAAATAAAAATGTACAGTTTATATATCAATCAGGTTTGATAATCATCACTACATACAGAATAAATGAATAATATAAAGTGACTTGGTGGTCCTATGTCAAATTATTAATTATACAGTTTTAACACCAAAGATTGTAGCACCAGATATTTTCTGTTTTCTTAGGATTTGCAAGGTTCTTATCTTATCATGAACAAAGCATGTGGAAAAGTCTCAAGATCAGATATCTATCTGTTTGTTGTACTTGCATGCAGAAATCATATGTATGGGGAATGTGACATTTTCAGATGTTGTCTCACTGTGTGAAGCAAGCACTACATCTTCCATGTATGCATGAAGAAGACAGAAAAACCCAGGGAATGTGTATGGAATTTCCTCTTGAGGGGCTAAGTGTCCTTAGCATAATCAACAAGAATACAGAACATATTTGGATTATAGAAATTGAACAGAGGACACATATCGTAAATGTCAGTAGAATAAGTGAAATGTGAGCTGAGCAAATTAGGTCCATATGGAAGGGTAAAAAAGTTGAAAGCCCTGAAGCAGCAAAGTAATTTTAGGGCACATCATCTGAGGCCATTAGGTTCAGTCTCCACCTGTGCTGCAGATTAATGAGGTCTATAATTGCTGAAAGGTCTCACAGTGGGTATGTTTTTTCAGCCAAGGAAAAGACAATGGGTCCCATCCAGTAGAGTTGTTTACAAGCTAATTGTGGAAGTCATGGGTGTGAGAACTGAAGAATAAGAAGGTGGGCAGAATCAATATTTCTTTACTTAGGACTCTAAAAAGACTGATTTCCCTCTAAGCCTCTTTTGTTTGGGAAGGATTTCAAAACCTTGCTCCTACCTAATTACTTGTTGCAGCTTTTTCCTCTGATGCCAGACTTTGTATCTTCTATGCTGCCTTCCAAATAATGCTGCCAAGGCTAATCCTGTTCCTTTTTACACCTTGGTTCACTGAAAGCTTCCCTGGCAACAGACCAAGGGCACACGTAAGCCTTGATATGCTGGTGCCAAGATTCTTTGCAAATGCCTTTCCCTGGCTGTCTCTACCCAGTTGTGGTGTGAGCAGTGGAGTCCTAACACATAGTTTCAAAATGATACAGTTCTAACCCCAAGTAATTTTATTGATTTTTAAAAATTATCTTCCTTTAATTTGAGGGGATCAAATGATTCATTTGAGTTTAATTTCTACTGCTGTGTTATCTATCTATAAATATGCATTCTGAAGTTTCAAAAGACTCCAGAAATTTAGAAATGCTTTTTAGACTGCTAAAGTTTGAGAGACTATATCTATAATACTTATTATTCCACAATTAGGCACATATGCACAAAATAAACCTAATTTATATATATATATATATATAATATTATATTTCCCTGCTTCAAAAAAAGAAGGTTTAGTATAATTTATATAAATTTTTAAAAACTATTCTGCCTTAACCACATTGGACAAATAACTTCCACCTCACATGATTGTTACTCTGTTTTGTATACGTGACAATTTTTCAATATAATCATTCCATTTCTACATTTTATTATATTTTGATTATTTGTCCACCATAAAATGTGAGTTACAAGGATGACATCTAATTATGAGATATGTCTCTAGTACTTTGTCACTAATTACAAGACCCTCCTCTAAAGATCACCAGGAATACACTGTGCTTGGACAAATTGGGTTTATACCTCATTGTAGCAATGAAGAATTGTATATACTTTTGCATTTGTACTCTAGGTAGGTGATTGAGGAGAGTTTTTAGTAAAAATAGCATTTCTGTGTATTGCATGGAATCAGGAAGTAGGGATAATTCTGTTTAGCTATTTTATTGTTACCTTGAAGGAGAGATGACTAAAACAAAACTAAAAGTGTTATTGGAAAAAACTAGCAGTCATGTATATTGTCCAGAGAAAAGAGATGTTTGGAATTTTTTGTTTTCACAGTTCCTATTTTATTATTGTGTTCAGACACAGTTATGAAATAGGCTTGTTGTTACCTTCATCAGGTACAAACAGAGTAAACTTACTTGATGTTGATGTTCTGTGAAATTGTTTATGATCAGCAGAAGAACAAGGCTAGCAGATACTGTTGGGCCAGCTCACAGATGTTGAGGACCAAGTTGCTCTTTCTCAGAAACAAAAAATCTGTTTTCACAAAAACAGCTATATAGATATACAATGGATGTAGACTAAATTACTGTACTTAGTGTATTCAGTTGGATAATTTTCAACAGATGTGTATAACCATACAATGCACAATTGAGATAATGACCTAATGAGGCATCCTTGAAAGTCTCTTCCTGCCTGGGTAATCCTTTCCTCCTACTTCTGTCCAGCCCCATCTTGTCCTGTAGTCATTGATCTGCTTTCTGTCAGTATGAATTAGCTTACATTTCCTAGAATTAAATGCAAATTGAATCTTATACAATGCACCCTTTTTTCTGAAGGGATGATAGTCTGGCTTTTTGATTCAATGTAATTATTTTTATATTCATCTGTAGATATTTTATATAGCAATACTTCACTGATTTTATTGTTGAGAAGTAATCCATTTTATATATATAACACAGCTTTTTTTTTTTTCTCCATTTATCCATTGTTTGGCATATGGGTTATTTCTACTTTGAAACTGTTATAAATAAAGGTACTGTAAATATTTGCATACAAGTCTTTGTATGAACATATGTTTTCATTTCCTTTATCTTCAAAAAATATATGATTAAGCCGGGCGTGGTGGCGCACGCTTGTAATCCCAGCATTCGGGAGGCTGAGACCGGAGGATCCAGGTTCGCGGCCAGCTTCAGCTATCTAGTGAGGCACTCCGCAACTTAGTGAGACTCGGTTTCAAAATAAAGAATAAAAAATAGGGCTGGGGGTGTAGCTCAGAGGTAGAATGCCCCTGAGTTCAACCCCCAGTACCGAAAAAAAAATATATATATATATATGATTAGATGGCTGTGACATGTGGTATTTACATGCTTAAAATATAAAAAGATCAACATTTTTTGAAAGTAATAACACTTTAATTTTCCATCAATATTATTTAAGAACTGCATTTTTCCAATTATCTCATCATTTGGTATTGTCTGTATTTTAATTCTCATCATTGCAGTAGGTGTATAATAATGTTTTATAATTTTAGTCTGCATTTGTCTAATAATAATAATAATACTGAACATTACTTTGTGCATTGTTTGCTATCTTTAAGGATGTCTGCCCAAATCAAGAACCTTTTTTTGCTATTCTTAGTTATTATTGAGTAGAGACTTTTATCTAGATACACATCCTTTATCAGATATAGAAAGCACAATTAATTCCAATTGTCTCTCTATTCACTTAAGATTATCTTTTGAAGAGTAGAAATTTGTTATTTTGAAGTCTAATTTATGAATTATTGTTCTATGGATTGTATTTTTTCCAATATAAAATAATCAGCCTATATTAAGATCACAAAAGTTTTCTCATATTTAATTTATAAATTGCATACTTTCTTTTTTACTTTTATTGATGCATTGTAATCAGCAGGGATTATAATAAATCTCACAGTGATAGAAACATACATGCACACAACACTTGGTGAGCTGCCCCCAGGCTCTCATCCAACTCCCTCCATTTTCTCATACACAGAATTGATAATTTTGTATAAGAACATGATATTAATCAAAGTGTTTCCTTGATTAAACTTCCCTCCCTCCACTTGCTTCTCTACCCTAGAATCCTTCATCACTCCACTAGGGTTCCTCCTCTTTCTGGACTGTGTATATAATTCATTTTTAGTTTATATCTATATGTGATGAAAGATATAGATCTCATTTTATTTCATATAAATGTTTAATAGTTTCAGTATTATTTGTTGTCAAAATTATTTTTTTCACTTTTCTTAGCTAAATTATATAGAAACTTTTTTGTAGAAACTTAGTTTCCATAATGTGTACACACACACACACACACACACACACACACACACACACACACACACGCTTCTGGATTATTTTCTCATCACCTATTTTTTGTATCATTAGACAGTATTAGATATTAATTTCTATGCCTTTATAATATACTTGAAATGAGCCTGGTAGTTTTATAAAATATTTAAAATTTAATTATGGATTTATAAAATGATGTAGAAAAAGTAGGGACAATTTCTATATATCCCACACTCAGTCCCTGCTATTATTAGGAACTTATATTTGTTGCAATTTATGAACCAATATTGATACATTTTTATTAAATAAAGATCATATTTTACTTATATTCATTTACTTTTTGTTATTCTTTTCTATTCCAAGATCCCATCCTGGATATCTCATTGCATTTAGCTGCTGTATCTTCTTAGGCCCTTCATAGTTGACACAATGTCTCAGACTCTCAATACTTTAGATGGTATTGAAATTTTTATGGAATACTACTCAGGTAGGTTTTGGAAATTCTACCAACTATAATTCTATTGATCAATCTGCGTGAGTTTCATTTAATGGATAACGGTGTTAGAAAACCAAGTCTAATTGCTAAGTGTGTGCATTGCTGCTGGAGTATCATTCCTCTTATGCATCTCAGTTGTTGGGGAAAGGAAATTTATAGGCATATAGTTACTCTGGAATAGACACATCTATAAATTTTCTATATGTAGTTATCAATAACTTTAAGTTACAAGTAGGTTCACAATGGTGAATGCAGCTCTAATTTATTAAGACATGGATCATTCTAGCTTTTATTCTCTTGCTTATTTGTTTTTTGTTTTGTTTTGTTTTGTTTTTTGTGGTACTGGGGATTGAACTCAGGGGCATTCTACTTCCAAGCTATACTCCCAGCCCTATTTTTTATTCTTTATTTTGAAACCGAGTCTCACTAAGTTGCGGAGTGCCTCACTAGGTAGCTGAGGCTGGCCGCGAACCCGGATCCTCCAGTCTCAGCCTCCCGAATGCTGGGATTACAAGCGTGCGCCACTACACCTGGCTTTCTCTTGCTTATTTGTAACCTCCCACTCCATCAGTGAGAAATCTGGCTTCCGTCATCCACCACCCACTCCTTCTTGTTCAATCCCAATATGGTTGTATGTGGTTTCATAACTGTTAACATGTATGCTAAGGGTAAACGTTAAAGACTGTATCCTATGCTCATGGTCTTTAAATCTTACAGAATCCACTCATTTCTGGGATTATTTAGATCAGTAACTTTCTCCGCTTGTTCCATGGTGAGGTTGCTTTATTAATTTGGAATACATTTAGATTGTTTTTTTACATTCTGAATTTAATCCTGAGATCAGCTAACCTCTGAAAAGATGTTTTAATTTTGAATGCTGCAAATTCTATGAGTTTACACAAACTCATATGTCAATTATCCAGAATTAAACTATCATTATAACTATTCGAATCACCTAAAAATTCCCCTGTGCTTCACCTCTTCAATAATCTTCTACCTCAAACTCTTGAAAGCCACCAATCTTTTTTTTTTTTTTTTTTAATAATCACCTCTGTAGTTTGCTTCTCCATAATGCTATATGTTTGGAATCATATAATATGTAGTCTTTTAAAATCAGTTTATTTAACTTTGCAATACACATTTAAGATTTATTTCTGTCCTTTAATGAATAAATACTTCATTTTTTATCACAGAGTAATGTTTCATTGTATGGATGAATATACATTTTTATGCATTTACTTAATGAAGGGCATTTTGATTGCTTTTTATTTGGAATGATTATGTGTTAAGCTTTTATAAACATTCACATGCAGAATTTTGTGTAGACATAGTTTTTCAACTATTTGGTAAAATAGCAGAAATTGCAATTGCTGAATTAAATGGAATGCCCATTTTTCATGTACTAAGAAACTAAACTGTCCTCCAAAGTGACTGTGCCCTTTTGCATTCCCATTAGCAATGCCAGAGACTTCTTGTTATTCAGTATTCTTGTGAGTAGTTAGAATTGTCACTTTTAAAATTCTTATCATTTTAATGATTTATAGAAATTACTGCTCACTGTTTAATTTTTCAATTACATAATGACAAACGATGTTGAGTATCTTTTCTTGTGCTTATCTATCATTTGCATGTATTCTTTGATAATGTGTCTCATCAGATCTTCTTCCCATTTATTATTTGTAGTGCTTATTTTCTTATTATTGAGTTTAAAAGGCTCTTTGTGTATTTTGAATAAAATCATTTAAAATATGTTTTTCAAATATTTTCTCCAAGCCTATGGCTTCCCTTTTGAATATTTTAGCAGTATCTTTTCCAGAAAAGAAATTTGTGTTTTATTCATGTGCAGTGCAAGGATGTTTCAGTGAACATCAGGCTACACATACAGTGGTGGCAGCAGCATCCTCAAAATTCTTGTGTATGCTACACTTTTATTACATAATTTTCTAAGATGCTTGATTTAATCTCTTATTTTGATCATGGCTACTGACTGTGCAAAATCTACTTCTAATGTTGACAGTAAGAGATCACATCCAATGACTGATTGAGACATTAAATTAAAGTGATGAAGGACAGCCGGGCGTGGTGGATGGAAGCCAGTTTTTTCACTGATGGAGTGGGAGGTTACAAATAAGCAAGAGGAAGCCGGGCGTGGTGGTGCACGCTTGTAATCCCAGCATTCGGGAGGCTGAGACTGGAGGATCCGGGTTCGCGGCCAGCCTCAGCTACCTAGTGAGGCACTCCGCAACTTAGTGACACTCGGTTTCAAAATAAGGAATAAAAAGTAGGGCTGGGTGTATAGCTCGGAGGTAGAATGCCCCTGAGTTCAATCCCCAATACTGCAAAAAAAAAAAAAAAATGATGAAGGACAATAAGGGTAGAAAATCAGTGATGGTTATTGCTAACCAGAGACCAACCCATTCTACACAGTAACGATCTTGAAGAACAAGAACAAACAGATGGAAACTTTTAAAGAATATAATTCACTGAAGGCAATGAGACTAACAAAAATTTGAAAAGTGCTCATATTAGACACAGAAACTTCTAATATCCTGGATTAAAGACCAAACACTGGAGTGCATCCCTCACATCACCATAATGATCTCAGCCAAAATAAAAACTTCGTTTGCCATGCTGTAAGAAAGGCTGGAACTGGGTAGAATGTTGAGTTTCCTGCTAACTCTGGCTGTTTTAAATCAAGAAACCTTGAATCATATTCTTTGATTTAAACTCAATTACTTAATTTAAAGTTACGTTATTATACATACATATGTATATATTTGTATGTATATGAACATATTTTGTATATCCACAAAAATTTTATTACAAGTGTTAATTATTCATTGAACATAGGAAAAATATGTTGAATGGAAATGATGAAGGAAAATATTTACGTTGTTTTCCTAATTCCACAATTCCTAATTCTTCTCAGGTGTGAGAGAAGCTTCTAGTTTCTTACCATTAGGCATAATGTTAGTTGTACTTTTGTATTTGTCCTTGTTCAAGTTGAAGACTTGCTTTTCTATTCTTTGCTAAGAGGTTTTTGTTTTGTAGTACTGGTGATTGAACATAGGATCTCTCACATAATATAGGCAAGTGCTCTACCACTGGGCTACATTCCCACACCTGACAAGAATTTTTATCATGAAGAGATGTTGTATATGTCGTGATTTTAGTTCACTAATTATGTAGTTATTTATTTTGCTTGTTGATCTGGTATATTACTGCAATTCCTTTTTGAATGTTGAGTAAAACTTACATAAATTTACATTTACTAAATGTTACTTGAATGCAGGAAATTTTTTCTTCATACACTGAATTTAATTTACTATTATTTTGTTGACAATTTTAGCATTTATGCTCATGGGAGGTATTTTGTTGTTTGCAATGTGAGTTTTCACTATAGCTATTAAAGGTGTAATATTCAACTATTGTTCTTGGGTTTATTTGTATGTTTTTTTTTCTTGACTTTAAGCTTCCTTGTATACTTCTCCACACGAGTTTGTATTGAAATTATTTAGTTTCTAATACAGTGAGTCTTTAATCCAGCTAAAATTAGCCTTCAATTTTACTTAGATAATATCATATTCCATCTGAATATCTTTCCCAATGATTACACTTCCCCCTCCTACTGCTAGATTCTTTAGAGCATCATTTCGTGTACTCACTTTGCAAATTTCTGCAAATATAGCTAATTAACTTCTGTGGAAACAAAAGACTGTAGCCCTAAAAATCTCTCACTTGCTCACAAATCTATACTAGCAATTCTTTGAAATTTCCAATTAAATAATTTTTCTATGATATGAGTACAATTATTTTTGACTTAAAGCAAATTTCTAACAAGTTTAAGGGAAAATTTTGATTTTTCAATTATTACCCTGTCTTTACCAAAAATTACTTACAATTTCATGAGACTCAAGTCAGGCAATCTAATAAGACTCCTCTAACAGAAGTTCGCACTAACTCCTTTTTCCTGGACACAGTGTTTGGTGAAGCACTGAACACCACATGAGGTCACTATCAACTTGAAAATGGATAGACAGTGGGAATATGAAGGAACTTCCTATACCCATTCCCTAAAATGTTTTAGGCCAAGTAAACTGAGGGCTATCTTGTCAACACATTAAAAGAGACAAAATAAAACAATGAAAAAACAAGAAGAAACATCAGAGAGAAAAAAGGGGGGCTGATGGAGAAAGAACTCTGATGAAATAATTTAAACCACTGGATTAATTTGTACCTAAGAGCAGTATTATTCCTTGGACTTTTAGTTGAAGGCAATAAAATGTATTTTTACTTTATCCTAGTTTCCATTTTGTTCCCACGGTATGTGTTATAGTGGCAACAACATAAATAAGTTCTAACATAGCTATGAAAATTTTATGTGTCAGAATGCAAACATTTATACTGGTAGCACTTTATCCCCTAATTAAGTTCAAGGAGGACTGTAGCCATGTTGTGGAAATACAGAAATGTAATTTTTTTCATTGATTTTCATAGGAGCATTTGATCAATGCTAAAGTTGACTCTAGAAAACAATTATTACACCAAAATCATAACTTTTAAGTGTTCTATCATAAACTATGCAGAAGATACAGTGTGGTATACATTTTGAAATAATTTGGAACTGATAAATTTAATGATAAATAAAGATCAATATGATATAAATTTTAGTAGGGATTTATAGCACAAAATATTTCTGAAAATTTCAATTTTTTAAATTGCATTTCTCAGTCAATATATTTATTTTTAGTTCCAATAGCTCAGCCAGTGGGTGAGCTATTTTTAATATTTTCAATTGATTAGTGGATTAAAAAATAATATGAATGAAACATTGACTCTTGGGGATGATACACAGGAAGCTTTTAAGCTTGTTCATTAACTATTTCTAAATTTCCTGCTGTCTTCGTGAGTGGGTGGACAAAGCAGTGAGGACAGTGCACACACAACAGCACGCGGAGCTCTCACCGTCTCCTCCTGTCTTCCTTGCCCATCTAGGTGATCCAGGTGATCTCATTTCTTATGCTCCATTTCTCTAGCTTGTAATTAAATGGATTATGACTCCCAGTGGTCTTTGGATTTAATTACAAATGCCATAGCATTGATAATTATTACCTGGAGAAATAAAGTCTAAATGACACCACACGCCTTGTCTCTATGCTGCCTCCATCTTTTCATTACTACGCATCAAGGGCTCATGCAGAGTTTAACAACATGCTGCTACCACTCACTTTCAAGTTTCACAGTTCTAAGACATTTAAGGCAACATACTTATTTTTAAAGCAGAAACTTGTACTGAGTCATGAAACGTCTCCCACCTTTCTTACGACTGAACCATACTAAAATTTAAATATCGGGCATATAATAATGATGTGGAATCTTTATTAATATGCTTTTTGTTTAAATATCCTCTGTGTGGACGTGTCTAAAATTTTGGTTTGTATTTTAAATAAGAAGCTAATTGGAGCCTGGCGTGGTGGCACAGGCTTATAATCTCAGCCTTTGGGAAGCTGAGAGCAGAGGATCCAGATTCACAGCCAGCCTGAACTACCTAGTGAGGTACTCTGCAACTTAGTGAGACCCTGTTTCAAAATAAAGAATAAAAGATAGGGCTGGGGGTATAGCTCTATAGCTTGGAGGTAGAATGACCCTGAGTTCAATCCCCAGTATCACAAAAAAAGGAAGAAGCTTCTTTATTTTTTAAAGAACAAGTACATAAATAAATCAATGAATGTAACTCAAAATAAAATTATGAAACTTCTTGTCCTGTTCCTTTCCTCTCTATAGATCTGTTTAGTTAGAATTTCTTTACTCTTAGGCATAATCACATTTCCTTCTTAGTTGTACTATTGTGGAAGAAAAATACAGTTACCCTAAAAGTGAGGAATTTCTAGTTTCATGCTATTTTTAGTCTACATAATTTTAACTTTCCAAAATATAATGGAAAACAATTCGATAATCACCAAATACCCAACAACATCACCAATTCAAGTTCCATAAATTATTTTTAAAATTTATTTTTAATGATATATTTTACAAATTCTCCTAAAAGCTTTTCAACTAGCCAGAGTATTTTTGCAATTACACCATGGTTCAGACATCCTATTAGAAGTTAGAAATAAGACTATTAAATAAGAAATATGACCTCTGTGTCAAAGGTTTGCCTTTCTTTTGTAAGCATAGATTAGAAACAAACAATTAAAATTTGTTAGACATAGTTTCTTATGTTGGATCTTGCTATCCATCTATTTTCCATATGTGGAAATTTGCAGTTTTAATGAGCAGGTATTGCTGAATTCAGTGACCTGAGACAGATATATTAGGATCACATATTCTGTATTTGTTGATTTATTTATTTATTTTTTAATTTTTATTAATTGGTGCACTGTAATCATACATCTTTCTTAGGTACAAGCTGATAAAGGTATATATGCGCACATTTCTCATTTAACCCCTTCCCCAATTCCCACTCCACTCCCTCACCCTTCCTCCTTCTCAAGATCAGTCTAGTGATTGACTTTGATATATTTGTGAAACTACATCAAGTGCATTAGGGTACCCCCCTCCCTGTCCATCACCTTCTATTAAGTCAACTTCTTTGGTTATGTAGGGTTTCTCCTTTTTCATCTGGACTCCCTCTTATACCCCATCTTCTCCATAGCATCTGCATATTAGGAAGAACATTTGCTTTTTTTACACTTTGTGACTGATTACTCTCACTTAACATAATGTTTTCCAGTTGCATCCATTTCCCTGCAAATAACATGATTTTGTTCTTTATGGCTGAGTAAAATTCCATTGTGTACATATCCCACAGTTTTGTAATCCATTCATCTGTCGATGGACATCTTGGCTGCTTCCATAGTCTGGCAATTGTGCAACTATAAACATAAATACACATGAGTTGTTCTGATAGTTTGGTTTCCATTCTTTTGGGTAGATAACCAGAAGTAGTATTGCTGGCTCATATGGTAGGTCCATTCCCATTCGTCTGAGGATCCTCCATACTGTTTTCCAAAGATGTTCCACTAATCGCTAATCCCACCAACAATGTATTAGGGTCCCCACTTCTCCACATCCTTGCCAGCATTTGTTGTTGTTCATGTTTTTTATGATTGCCATTCTGATTGGAGTTAGGTGAAATCTCAAGTTAGTTTTGATTTGCATCTCTCTGATTGCTAATGATGTAGAACATGTCCTCATACATTTAGTGGCCATTTGTATTTATTATTTTGTGATGTTTATTAAAAAAATAAAAAAATCAAAGCTAACAGAAAAATTGTTTAATAAAGTGTGTATATTTTTAAATCTGCTTAATGTTGTCTTCATTTTTAGATCAAATTTGTTTGCATATTATTAAATGTAAATTTTGCTACATCCCTTGTAAGATTTACTGACTAAAAAAGAACAAAATGGTATAATTTGCAGGAAAATGGATGGGCCTGGAGAACATTAAGTGAGATTAGCCAGTCACAGAAAATGAAGGGTCATATGCTTCCTCTCATATGTGGAAATTAGGAGTAATTGGGATATAAGAGGGAGTTTAGATAATGGAGGAGAAACTCCAGTGAAATGAGGGAGGTGGTTTGGGAGGGAGGAATGATGGATAATTAATGAAATTAATGAAAGAAATACCTCCACTAATATTATGCACCTATGTGAGAATACAGATGCCAATCTCAAAGTCACTTATGAGGTGGAAGGGGAGTGAGAAGGGAGCTGGGGGAAAATTCACCAAGTACTATATGCATGCATGTCACTATCACTACGCACTACATTATAATGTGAGACTAAAATGCACCAATAAAAGTCCAAGAAGTTTTTCTGGAATTATATTATTGAATGTCTTAATTTTTAAGGTATTTTAGTAATCACTGATTTTATATTGTACAATAACTGTTTTGTTACACTGATGGTTTACTTTTTATTGATAAGTTCCAGTTTACACTAATCTTATAAAATATGAGCATGGTTCATTTATCCATGTTTGTTTTAGAATTTAATCATATTATAATACTTGAATTTTCTCCTTACTCATAATGAGTATAACTTTTACCCACACTGTTTTATTTCAAATACTTTATGGTCTAGATTTCTTAATTTACAAATAATGATGTATATTTAGGTATAGTGACAGATGTTTTAATTTCTTATATATGAGAGGCAGTGTTGCTTGCTAAAAAATTGAATCAAATGTCAGATTTATTTCCTGGGTTCAAATCTTATTTTTGCTACTTTTTTTAAGAGTGATCCTGAGTTAATTAGTGTCTTTACTCCTCATTTTCTTTACAATGATAACATCTCATTGGGTTGTGACAAAATTTAAGAATTTACTGCATCTAAAGCATATTAAACATCACCAGAGACAGGATAAAGATGATGAAAGTATTTTTATTTTATTGATACCTCTCTAAAAACCTCTTGTTTCTTTCCACAAATTAAATAGGATAAAAAATATTCAATAACATACAATCTATTTCAGTGACCAACTGAAACCTATTCTTACTCAAATAATTTTAAATATTTTACCATTAAATTTTTTTTTGTAAATTTGGTTATAATTCATTTGGATATTTTAAATATAATGGTCATAAGCCATTTCGATTCTGACTTTTTGATTACATAATTTTTTCAGTTTTACAATTATTTATTCATTCACTCATTCCTTCAACTGGTAAATAAAATTCTGTATGTTAATGGGGTTCCATGTGATATTTTACTATATAAATATACACTACATATACTATATATCCTGTGGTATTTTAATAGAGAGAGTTTCGCTGGGTATGAGAATCTTGGCTGGAAGTTAATTGCTTTCAGAGTTTGAAATATGTTACTCCAGCCTCTCCTGGCTTTCATGACTTGATTTGGGAGGTCTGGAGTGATTCTAATTGGCTTGCCTCTAAATGTCACTTGGCCTTTTACTTTTGCTGCCTTTAAAATTCTCTCCTTGGCCTCTACATTAGTCAACTTGATTATTATGTGGCATGGTGAGCCTCTTCTTTGGTCATGTCTTGAGGGAGCTCTGTATGTTTCCTGCACCTGTGTGTTGACTTCTCTTTCTCAAAGACACACATAGACCCCAATACACTAATACTAGGAGACTTCAATAGTCCTCTTACATCTCTAGACCATTCCTCTAAACAAAATGTCAGTAGATGCCTCAGACCTAAAGAATACCATAAACCAAATGGACCTATAAGACACATATAGACTCTTCCACCCAACTACAGTTGAATTCACATTTTTCTTAGCTGCTCATGGAACCTTCTCCAAAAGAGACCACATTCTCAGCCACAAAGTGAGCACTGGCAAATTTAAAAAATGCAACATAATTCCCTGCATCTTCTCAGATCACAATGGACTGAAATTAGAAATAAACTCCAAGAAGACCCAAAGTAACCATGGAAACACATGGAGACTGAATGAAGACTGGGTCATAGAAGGAGTAAGGAGAGAAATTAAAAAATTCCTAGAAACCAATGAAAACAGAGACACAACATATCAAAACCTCTGGGATACTTTAAAGGCAGTACTGAGAGGAAATTTTATAGTACAGAGTGCCCACATAAGAAGAACAGAAAATCACCAAATAAATAATCTAATGACACAGCTCAAAGCACTGGAAAAAAAAGAACAGTCTAACTCCAAAGCCAGCAGAAGACAGGAAATCATGAAAATCAGAGCAGAAATGAATGAAATAGAGAATTAAAAAAAAATACAAAAGATCAACAAAACCAAAAGCTGATTTCTTGAAAAAGTAAACAAGATAGATAAACCATTAGCCAATCTAACCAAAAGAGAGAATCAACCCAAATTACCAAAATAAGAAGTGAAAAGGGTGATATTAACACTGACAGTATGGAAATACAGAGGATAGTCAGAAACTATTTTGAAAACCTATACTCCAACAAAAAGAAAAATCTAGAAGAAATTGAAAAATTTCTAGACACATATAACCTTCCCAAATTGAGTCAAGATGATATCGAAAACTTAAATCATCCAATAACAATCAAAGAGATAGAAACAGCAATAAAGAGTTTACCATCAAAAAAAGCCCAGGGCCAGATGGTTTTCCAAGTGAATTTTATAAAGCATTTATAGAAGAGCTAATCCCAATACTCCTCAAGCTATTCTGTGAAACAGAAAGAAACGGGAACCTCCCAAACACATTCTATGAAACCAACAACACATTAATACCAAAGCCAAATAAAGACAGCTCAAGAAAAGAAAACTAGAGGCCTATATCATTGATGAACTTAGATGCAAAACTGCTAAACAAGATACTAGCAATGCACATTCAAAACCACATCAAGAAAATTATACAACATGACCAAGTCAGGTTCATCCCAGGGATGCAAGGCTGGTTCAACATATGAAAAACAATCCATGTAATTCACCACATAAACAGAATCAAAGACAAAAATCACATGATTATCTCAATTGATGCTGAAAAAGCATTTGATAAGATCCAACATCCATTCATGCTAAAAGCACTTCAGAGAATTGGAATAGAAGGAACATACCTCAACATCATAAAGGAAATATACAATAAGCCCACGGCCAATATCATATTAAATGGAGAGAAACTGCAAGAGTTCCCACTAAAAACAGGAACAAGGCAAAGATGTTCATTATCACCTCTTCTGTTCAATATAGTACTTGAGACTCTAGCCAGGGCAATAAGGCAAGAGAAGGAAATCAAAGGGGTAAAGATAGAAAAGAAGAACTAAAACTATCCCTTTTTGCAGAAGACATGATATTATACATAGAAGACCCAACAAACTAAACCAAAAAACTCATAGAACTGATCAACAAATTCAGCAAAGTGTCTGGATACAAAATCAATCTTAAAAAATCAGAAGCTTTCCTGTATACCAACTATAAATCCACTGAAAAAGAAATCCAGAAAACAATACCACTCACAATAGCATCCCGAAAAATAAAATACTTAGGGATAAACCTAACCAAGGAGGTAAAAGACCTCTATAAGGAAAACTACAAAAAGCAGAAGAAAGAAATCAATGAAGACCTTAGAAGATGGAAGGATCTACCATGCTCTTGGATAGGCAGAATAAATATCATCAAAATGCCCATCCTTCCAAAACTGATCTACAGATTCAATGCAATACCCGTGAAATTACCAAGGGCACTCCTCACAGACATAGAAAAATCAGTCCTTAAATTCATCTGGAAAAACAAAAAGCCCAGTAGAGCCAAAGTAGTTCTTAGCAACAAGAACCATGCAGAAGGTATCTCAATACCTGACTTCAAACTCTACTTCAAAACCACAGTAATAAAGACAGTTTGGTATTGGCACAAAAACAGACACACAGACCAATGGAGCAGAATAGAAGACTCAGAAACAGACCCACATATCGGGCGCCCCAGGCTGAACCCTCAGCCGTGAGGCCCCAATAAAAGACGCCGGCTAAATGCTACTGGTTCGAACCTCTTTTATTATATCTCTCTCTTTCTGGGATCAAGGCGTTGCACAAACGATAACAAACACAGTGCAGAGGTCGTCTTTCCAAATAGTGCTTTTCCTACAAACTTTCAATAACCCCTCTCTCT
>PVLC010023503.1:0-25636 GCA_004027655.1 Graphiurus murinus
TTCAACTTCCTTGAAGTGGTCAATAAAAAATTGAGTTGATATTCTTTACCAAGGTAAAATTGGTTTTGTGTGTGATTACCTGGTTAAGATTTTTGGTTTTGATCATAAGTTGGTTTTTTATTTTATTTTGTAATTTTTCTGAGTCTGTTGAGATAACTGTATGCCTCTCCTTCTTTAATTGCTCAGTCTGATAAACTTAATAGTAAATATTTCTAAATGTAAAATTGGCTTTAAAGGTTTACAAATATTTTGTTGAATTTGTTTTACTTATGTT
This sequence comes from Graphiurus murinus, assembly GCA_004027655.1. Taxonomy (NCBI): domain Eukaryota; kingdom Metazoa; phylum Chordata; class Mammalia; order Rodentia; family Gliridae; genus Graphiurus; species Graphiurus murinus. Next base: position 275 of record PVLC010023503.1, read on the forward strand.
ATATCTAAATTTTTTCCCATTGAAACCTCTGTTAATGAGAACAACAAGCCTGTAAATATCCTGTTTTTATTTCCTTTGTCAGAACACTTTCAAATACCACTATCTTTTGTTACATTTTTGGTTAACTTTGTCTACAAAACAATCCAGAGTACACACATTTTGTTCCTCTGTACCTTAAAGCTTTTGTGACCATGCATGTTAGATACTTTTCAAATAAAGTACATATAAACAGATTTTTTAAATTCTACTTTTTTCTTTGGTGAATGAAGATAATTTGTACTTCTTGTAATTATTGATATATTTAGATTCATATTAATATCTTATTTCATCTCTGCTGTTTACAATGCATTTTCACAAATTGTTTTATTCTTACTTTGTTCTATTTCATTATTCTCCTTCTAATGCTTTGGAAACTGTATTTCCTATTCAATCATTTTCATTGTTAACCTCAAATCTTTATACTTATATTAGTTTGGTAAAGTTATGGTTAATGTATTTTTGTGCTTTTTCTGAATAGACAGTCAGAAATCTTTAAGTTCAATTTACTCTTGTGCAACTTGAATAAGAGTATAGGCCAATATTTTAGTTCTACCTTGTTTTTAATAAAAAAGTGATGATTTTAATTCTTGTTTTACTTAGTCAAACTTTGTTTAGTTTTTCCCATATGTTTGCCTCTTCTGTTTTTAGTTAACTAATCCTACTACATCTTAATTTTTCCTCCTTCCTTCTGGACTTAATTTCCTCCACCCAAAGCACATTCTTTGGAAGTTTATACACAAGAGCCTTTGAGTAATAAATCTCTATTTTTCTTTGCCTTACCTGAAAATGTAAGGCAAATAAATGCTCTGAATTCAGGCTGTAGTTGATCATTCATCTCTCTCTTGCATTGGCTTTTTTTCCCCTCTCTATTCCACCATAAAATTAAAGAAATTGCATTTTGAATGTAGCTATTTTATATAGGAGTCTCAATTACTGCTCCTCAACTTGCCTGGTTGGTAATATCTTCCTAGAGACTTATTGATGCTCAAATCATTTTTGGTTTTGATATTGGCAGTACTATCTATTTACTCATTTTATTTTCTGCTTGTTCTTCATTTTCAATGTTTTGAAATTTCTCTTTCCATTCTAAAGTATTTATTGAATAGTACCCATGATCTCTGGGTGTTTTCATTGAGATATTTTTTCAGAATATTTGTTTTATTATCCTACAGGTAAAGTTTTCTGCCTTTTATTTGGTTAAGGTAGTATACAAATGTCTTACTTATCTCATCATGGGCAATGAGATTTTCATAGTACCTTTAAATAAAAATAATTGTTTCTTTCTCATCCTTAAAAATTTTACCTAACATTACCTCAAAAAAAAAAAAAAAAAAGGAACACCATATAAGGATGCCTGTAAAGAGTTTCAAAGGAAGTAAAATTGTAAGAAATGCTTACATAGAAAACACACTTTGAACATTTAGCATATGTGTCACCTACACAATGGGACTTATTAAATACTACTTAATAACTGTAGACTAAACCAATTTGTCAGTCAAATTGAATTTCATACTGTGTAAGAGATGGATTTATGTTAAGATCTATAAGACAAGGGAGCTATCACCTGGGAATAAAAGGAAATGTTCTCACTCTGAATATAAATTATTAAAATATGCATTCTAATTAACTAAATTTTCTGGAAAATTCCAAAATGTCTAGCACAATTTTAAGTCCAAATAGTTCTCGGATTTTTAAAATGTAAAAAGCTGGTAATATATTTTTAAAAATTGTAAATAGTATTTAAAACATACTGAAAATTTTCAATTTTCTCCATGCTGAGTAACCTTATTTAATTATCTGTAGTAAACATATTTGGCCATGGCAGCTTTTAAGTGAAAAGCAAATGACTCAAGTTTATTTCTTCATTTTTATCTTTATTTCATAGAAAGTAAGGGAGATAGCAAATGGGTAGATATTATTTATTTGGCAAAACACTAGAATGGAGAAGATTGTTTAAATCATATTAATCATTTAAATAAGGTCAAGATTAGTCCTTTTCTATAGAGTTTCATTTACATTTAACTACAATTTGATATCTATGGTAATAATCATAGTATATGAGAAATGATTGTATATACCATCTTGTTGTTAAAATGTGGGCCAGTCTGAGTTCAATAATAAAATATAGTATTTTAGAGAAATGATATACATAATCATAAAAGTGAAAGATATTATTTGTGTTGGTGAAAGAAAATATTAAATGAAGAAGTAGGAGATCACAGTTAAGCCTCTTTTCCCTTACACTTTATTTTTTAGACCTTACACTAGGCCCATGTAAATATTTTACATAACTACAAAACAAATTTAAATCAACATAAAAAGACATAAAAGCAAATGAACTTAAATCTCCACTGAGTTTACAGTTTAAGTAGAAAGAAATTATCCTTAGTAAAAAACATAGCAAATTGACTGTAAAAAACCTAGGACGGATATGTAAACTAAGAACACAAAAAAAAGAACTGAAATAACACTCAAGCTATATTCAGTCAGCACATTTTTAGAGAAATATTAACATTGTTATTTGGAACATTTACATTTATATAACAGATAAAACAAATAATTATGTAAAATCATTAAGAATCTAGATATTTTTAGTAAAGAAGAAAAATGAATAGGAAGTAAAATAAGTTAAAATTCTAAAATATTACATTTGAATTATAAATATAAATCTGTGATGTTAATTTCCTCAAAAGTTTTCTCACTCTAATAACTGAAAAAGCCAAGAAATGGAACAAACAGTATCCACAAAGAGCATAAAACAAATACTGCATCTCTATCTACCACAGAAACCCATGCTTTTCTTTTTAGAGATAGAGTTAATTCTAGTTCTCAGTGAAAAAGTGGAGTAGATATGCTTCGACACAGAATTATATCAAAAAGGAAGGAAGTCATCAAAAACAAGTCCAATCTTGTCCAACACACTTGATAAACCCAAACAGGAGCTTGTTCATAAAACGTGAGGCACTCTGAAGTTCAATAAAAATATAGAAGCAATGGATTGTGGACTATGTCACAATTAGTAAATTCAAAAATGATACTAATGAGCCGGGCGTGGTGGCGCATGCTTGTAATCCCAGTATTTGGGAGGCTGAGACTGGAGGATCCAGGTTCAAGGCCAGCCTCAGCTACCTAGTGAGGCACTCCGCAACTTAGTGAGACTCTGTTTCAAAAAAAAATAAAGAATAAAAAATAGGGCTTGGGGTATAACTCGGAGGTAGAATGGCCCTGAGTTCAATCCCCAGTACCACACACACACACACACAGAAAAGATACTAATAAACAAACACACACTAACAGGAACCCTGGGGCATTCAACTTTCAAGCTACAACCATAGCCCTTTTTATTTTTTTATTTTGAAATAGAGTCTTGCTAAGTTGTTGAGAGTCTCTTATTTACTCAGACTGGCCTCAAATGTATGATCCTCCATTCTCAGCTTCCCAAGTACTGGGATTACAGGCATGTGCCACTGTGGCTGTCACACACATACACACACACACACACACACACACACAGAACAACAACAATAACAACAACAACAAAAAACACCTCTTTAGATAGATAGACTTCCCTTAACTTGATTGTTAGATTTACAAGTTTTAGATTTTATGTTGGTGCAAAAGTGACACGTAGTCTGTGGGAGCTATAGTACTACTTTTGAATTTTGATCTTTTCCCAGGCTAGTGACATGTGCTACAATACTCTCTGGATAAAGCTGCAGTTCCTGGTCAGTCAGCCACACAATCACTAGGGGAAACAGTCATGTCTCTACAAGACTAAGCTATGGTGTTGAGTAGGTCAAGTGCATTAAAAACATTTGCATTTATTTTTAATTTGCTAATGGTTTGTCAGACATAATCACAAAAATGAGGGACATCAGTATTTAGAAGATGGTATGGAACAAATTCATTTTCCAGGGAAGTGTCAAATAAAGGGAAAGAATCAAGCATTTGTTCTGCTTTCCCTGTATGAACTAGGAGTCCAGGAGAGGGTGGTAAGGGGTTGGTTATTTTAGCATTGTGTTTTCTTTGTGAGCACTTGAAACTTTTCACTAACCCCCCCCCCCCCAAAAAAAATAGCTAACCTGAAATCTTAGAAATCCTTGTCTCATTTCACTTAGACCTTAAATCATGTTTACCTCCCTACATTTTCCTGGCCTTTGCTTGTTTTTCCACTGCATTATCTCTGTAAGCCTAAAAATAGTTAGAAAATCCATTTTGTTGATAGGTGATTGAGCTAGTCAAGTTTAGAAACCAGAACCAGAACTTAATCATTATTACCCTGTTTATTGCTTCACTTTGAATGCGATCTTCATGAGGACAAAAGCCACATCTTTTATTATTATAACATCAAGGCTTAATGCAGCATCTGGAACTTTTAGCTATTCAATCAGTGTTTTGATTAAGTCGAGAAAATGCATCAACAAATACACACAATTATTTTCAAAAGGATGTCTTATTAGTTTACTTAATATCCTTTTTGTTATTACTACATTAGAGAACCCTAATATAGTCACTCTATTATATTTACATATTTTGAAAGATTTAAATCATATGATTAACAGAACTCAAATTTTATTTTTTAGTAGCACATTTGTTTGAAGAGATGCTATTAAACAACCTTGGGCACATATGCTATTCGGTACTCAGTCTTCCCTAGACAAATTGAACAATCAAACAATGTCTCATTTTTTTTTTTCAGATCAAGAAACTAACAAAATCTTCAAATAATTGATGAGAATTATAACAAACAAGAACTGAAGAGTTTATAAATGAGTGGCTGAGAAATTTAGGGAGCCTTCATGATGGTAATTTGATCTCAAAAAGATATAATTTGATTGTAGTTGTAATTAAGAAGATGGCCCTCTAGTAAAATATAGTGTATTATGTTTGAAGAAAACATCTGTTAAGCAACTAGGAAGAAGGGAGCTGTACTCTGTCATGAAAAAGGGCACAGACCCCTGTATCTATCAGGCTCAGCAGATTGAAAAGAACTCTAAAGAGTCAAAATGAGCAAAGTGCCCACATGATAGGTATAGCCTCAAAATAAAAACATTTCAACTCTAAATTGCAATACTAAAGATGGTCTAATAAAATATAATGGAAAATAGAGGATTTCTTGATAAAATAAAAATTTAGGTTCCCTCCACAGTTAATTTTTATTGTATTGCATAAGTCAATGATGTTCTTAAAAGAGCTTCCCTGGGTGGATTTGAGAAATAAATTGCTTCCAAGTATACTGACAATAATAACAATTTGCCAACTGCTTTGGAAATCTCATCAAAGCTTTTCCACACAGTAATATTAGGCCAGAATGGCCTGTTTGACCTTCCAAATGACTCATCATAATGATTTAATATGCAGTCATCAGAGCCGTATCTCCCGGGTTCTAATCCCATCTCTATGACTTCCTAACACACAACCTTTTAAAAACCTCTCTCAGCTGGGTGCAATGACACATACCTATAATGCCAGTACATGGGAGACTGAAACAAGAGAATATTAGGTTCAAGATCAGCCTCAACAACTTAGGGAGATCCTCAGAAACTCAGCAAGACCTTGTTTCAAAATAAAAACATAAAGAGGGCTGGGGATATTGCTTGGAGGTAAAACACTCTTGGTTCAATCCCCCGTAGTAAACAAAATAAAACAAGAAACTCTCTTATTTTGCATATTTTAAAATTGAGTTTATTAGTGAAAATTACTTCATAAATTGTTAGTGATTATTATTATTCTTTTACATCTACAGCACCCATCACTATCTGCCATTAATAATTCATTTAAGCCACATTAAATAGAAAAGCTTTTAATACTTGGATTACACATAAATTGTTTCCTCCTATAAATATTATTACCAACAATAATATGCTTAATTTAAATTATACTTTCCAGAAATATTTTTAAAGTCTGGGAAGAACCAAAATATTTGTAAAAATTTAGAGATTAGTTGTTTTAAAATGTTGACACTTAAAGAAAAGCAATTCTTCATATTTTAAGGAAAATGTTATTTTATAAAATGATAATTATCCAATGCTTATTTTGCATACCTGTCAGAAACTTTTTATTATCGATATTAGTATCCTCACCTTCTAAATAATGCAGACTTTAAGAGGGAAAAAGTCACCAGCCAAAGATCACACAGTTCAGTTGTGACTAGATGGTCGGAGTCCTTGTCTATTAAATAGCCCACAACATACCACAGAGTAATTCCACAAGGAATTACTGGAATGTCAAGCCATGTATATAACAATGGAAGAGAAACCTCAGAGGAACAAGGGGGGGAGATGGTCCAGGGTAGGGGTGGGGGTAGGGAGAGGAATAATTATGAAGGAAACACTTCCACTGACATTACGTACATATGTGAGAATACAAATGCCAATCTCAATATCATGTATGGTAAAGAAGGGGAGTGGGGAGGGGCTGTGAGAAAGCTCACCAAGTGCTGTGTGCACGTATGTCACTATCACCATGACCTACATTATAATGTGAGACTATAATGCACCAATAAAAGTTTATTAAAAAATAGAAGTATATGGCTCTAAAATTCACAGATCACATGTTGAAATTGTAACTCCAATGTAAATGTATTTGTCAACTAGACCTTTAGTAAGTTCTTAAGGTAAATAGAATCATGAGGTTGGGGCACTGATTCCATAAAACGAGCATCCATATAACAAGAGAAATTAGAAAGCTATTGTCTCTCCCTCTTGCATGCAGTATGTCCCACCTCCCTATATGAGGACACAGAAGATTACCTGCAAGTTTTTGTTTTTTTTTTTTTTTTTTTTTTTTGCAGTATTGGGAATTGAACCCAGGGGCATTCTATCCTATTTTTTATTCTTTATTTTGAAGTAGTATCTCACTAAGTTGCGGAGGGCCTCACTAAGTAGCTGAGACTATCCCTATACGAGAACCCGGATACTAGGGTCTCAGTCTCTCAAGTACTGGGATTACAAGCCTGTGCCACCGTGCCTGGCTACCTGCAAGTTTTGAAGAGCACCCTCATCAGAAACAAGACCTCATCAGATTTCGAACTGGAACTTGTTGCCTCCAGAACTGTGAAAAAATACATTTCTGTAGTTTAAAGGATTCAGTCCATGGTATTTTTCCATGTCAGCCTGAGATGATGAATACCTAGATTAACACTCGTTCTCAGAGGCCTCAACTGCATTTGTATAAAATCCGACAAAAAAGATTGAAAACTCCACACCAAAAGTGCCTTCACCTTTTCTTCAGTTAATACTTTTGTTTTCTTTAGCTTACTTAGTTTACACGTCCTTCCTTAGCCTTGATTTATTAGTTTCTGGGTAAAATTTAACAAAGCACAGTCAACAGGTCCAGGATGAGTCATTTTCCCAACCTTGAATTTCCAAGTCAGTAAGCCTATAGTCCCCTGAAATTCCAGTTCCTTTAGGAAATCCTTCTGTGTTTATTATTTGGCCAGAGTGTCTGGTGATAATAGACAGGCTATGATTTTCTGTCTTTCCCCTGAACTAGAATTCAAATGAAGGATATGCTAAACACAGCTGTTGCGGTGGGTAATGACATTCAGTGTGTGGATGCTGCAACCAGATTCCATTTTAAGGCAGCCATCTGTCCTTTCGCTGGCAAAATAACGGAAGATTTATACCTTAATAAAACCACACACATAAGTGCAACCTTCACTCCTTCATGTGCCCTCCGTGCGGCTTCACATTCATTAGTGGGTTTTCTTTAGGCTTTTTCTATCTGGGAGACTATGGGGTGACATGCTGGACCTGCTAAGACCGAACACAGGATTTTAGCATAATACATTTTGGACTCATTATGGTTTTCAGTAAATCTTCACAGACTGACATGAATGTCATGAAATTTAAAAGATTAAGAACCATTCTCTATTTTCAAGGCCTCTACAGACTCCTATTCATTCAGTCTTGCAGAGTTTATAAAACCTTTTCCCTCCTTATTTAATTTAATATGTAGAACCAACCTGTGGGGTTGCCCAAGGTCACACAATCCATTAGCACAGATGCCTACTCAAAATGTTCTTTATCCAAATTCCTTGCCCTTTGTATCGACCCTCATTGTTACCTATTTAGCTAGGCATGGAATTATTTCATATTATAGTTGTTGATAACAATTTTTACATCCTTTTTATGGGCCAGGCATTTTACTTCTTGCTGTGTTAACTTTCTTTTGCTGTGACAAAATATCTGGCATAAACAACCTAAAAGTAGGAAAAATGTATTTTAGCTCACAATTTCAGAAGTTTCAGTCTATAGCCACTTGATTCTGTTGTTTCTGAGACTGTGGTGAGGGAGAGCATCATGGTAGAGAGGGCATGAAGCTACAGACATCACCTCAGGGCAGAGGCTAGGGACAAAATAAACCCCTAGATGCACACCCGCATGATCTAATTCTTCCAAGTAAGACCTTTTATTTTCGCCATCTTCCAACAGTGCCATGGACTGGGGACTGAGCCATTACCACAGTGCCAGTGTTGGGCACTGAAAATCCAAAACCTAGCATTGCTTTGACTGTTATTCCATTTGATCTTTGATAGCATGGTGATGCAGACACAATTTATTGGAAATACCTAATATAAGAAGTTATAAGAAGAAATTGCATACAGAATGTATTCACATACACCTTCAAATACAAATAAACATTTTGTGGCATTCTTTTTTGTAGTACATTCTGTTAATATCTCCCTGGCTCCCATTTGTTTACTTTTGTTTTATACCTTGTTGAGTTTAGTTAGGTTTTCCCATGTTTTCAAAAACTTCGTAAGTTAGGTGTGGTGACACACACCTGTAATCCCAGTACTTGGAAAGCTGAGATAGAAGGATCACAGGTTCATGGCCAGGCTGGGAGTGTAGCTCAGAATTAGAATGTCCCTGGGATCAATCCCCAATACTCTCCCGCCGACATACACAAAGTGAAAGCAAAAATAAACAAATAAGCTTGCAGACTCAAAAATCCTGTTTGCTAATTAACTTACTTGCGTATATTATTAAATCATTCTATCCTAATTCGACTTCCTATTGACTCCAATTAATCGTGGCTTTTGTCATCAAGAAGCATAATTTACAATTATTATACAAAAAATACTTTCCATCTGCTATTTGATAATACATTTCAACTGTTGGCCATTCACTGAACAAGTAATTGCTCAGTGTCTATCATATGCTTAACACTGTTCTGAGCAACAAAATTAAGACACAAAAACTATAGACAAGGACACCTGACTTTGTGGAGTGTGTGTTCTAGCGTAGGCATCTACTCTCTTCATGCATTTCTGTTGTTCCAGGAAAAGGTAGGGTATCTTTCTGTCCGTTTTCTGGAGTTGACTGGGGGCATATATAAAGATGTATATGCTATAACTTTACTATTCAAACTACTACCTATAGATCACTGTTCTTGGTACCATTTTGTTTGAGATGCCAAATCACAGATCTCACAATAAAACTACTGAAGAAGAAACTGCATTTAATCCAAGATCCCCAAGGTTATTTCCACTCCCAAGGAAATTTAAAAAGCTCTACTTTATAGGAATCCAAAAGAAATTATTTTCACCTGAGATATCTCTTCCTGTCAGTGGTTTTACGAACAGAATTTGTGAGATATATATATATATATATATTACATATATATATTACATATATAATATGTAATATTATATATATTATATATAATATATTATATATAATATATATAATATATAATATATATAATATATTATATATTATATATAATATATAATATATATATAATATTATATATATATTACATATATATATGTATATTGTTTTATATTTTCTATTTTGGATGTACAGTCTCCCTTAAGGTTGCAAATAACTAGTAATCAATAATATGTTGGTTGAATAAGTGAAAAAATTTTCAAACAAATATCATTTAAGATTTTTTAAAAAAATTAACTCCAATTAAATTAATATTTTGGAATTATATAATTTACTGAAATGGGGAATGATGTACTCTCTTTCCATAAAAATTTCTGTATACACTCTGGAATCCGAAATATAATGAATGCTAAAGCTGTCAAAACACTAGTATTTTCCTAAACTTAAAAATGTGGATATATAATATATATCTACTTGCCTACCTGTATTTTGTGACATTGGTTTTTTTTTTTTTTTTTTTTAAAAGGACAGACTTTTTCAAAACTAATATACCAACTACTTCACCAGAAATTGACACACAACCCAGAAAAATATATTCATGATTTACCTTACCTTTCACACTCTACATACCAAGCAAACAAAAATTGCACCTACTTTCAGTAACAGCTTTGCATCTGTCTATTTTTAGGACAGACAGCTACATCTTTCTCTTCATGCTGCAAGGAAAATGAACATTTGAGAGATAGTGTATTAATCTGCTTAATAATCAAGGGCTTACACAGATATTTATGTATGAAAAGAGCCAATAAATTCTATCTTCTTCAAAATACAATAAATAAATTCACTAATATATTTCTCACATGCGTTATGAGATCTATTTCAAAATTTAAATTATGAGCCTGGCGTGGTGTTCATGCATGTAATCCCAGTACTTGGGAGGCTGAGCTAGGAGGATCACAGGTTTGCTATCAGCCTCAGCTACTTAATGAGGCCCTCCAAAACTTAGTGAGACCCTGTTTCAAAATAAAATATGGCTGGGGATATAGCTCTGAGGTAGCATGCCCAAGGGTTCAATCCCAAGTACCAAAAATAAAAAAATTAAATTATAAAAATGACCAATTGTTGAATTATATTTGCTTTCCTTATTACATTTTTCTCCATGTTTGATTTGCTTCTTGTAATTAATTTCCTAAAAATGAAAAAATATGTCCAACAAAATATATCTCATATATTATGTATGACTCTAAATAATATTGTAGACATTCCTATGTCTGAAGAATTGCTTTTCCAGTGATATATGTAATTTTTTCCCATAGCGTAATTGTGGAAACCTTCCTTTAAGTGTAGAACTTCCTTTAACTTTACTTAAAATATTAATGTAGACTTGGAGAAGATGGTAAAGATAGAAATTATATCCCATATATCTTTCACCAAGTGGCATCTTAGCTTCCCTTAATACTAACATATGGCCATGGTACAATCATAAAATCTAACATACTGACATTGATACAATAGTATCAATGAAACAAGAAGGCATCATTTCATTTTTTTTATATGTTTTCCACTTAGTTGTTTTCTATTTATACATTTCAGGATTGAATTCTGTCTTATAGTCTGTAGTCAAAACAACATTTTATGAGTTACTTAAGGCAGCTCTTTTATACTTCTCTTGTTTTTTAGTTATGTCCTACATTAGCAATTTAGTTAGATATATTAGCCACAGTAGCATTTCATATTGGGTCTTCCTTCTCCTTCTGTTAATTAATCTAGTTGATTTTTTTTAAAAAACAAATCTATGTATAGTAAAATTCACCCTTTGTGGTATATCCTCTTATGGGTTTGACAAATACATTGATCCTGTTTCTACCAGCACAATACCATATAGCATAATTTCATTTCCCTTAAAATCCTTTGGGATATTTTATAGTCAAATATTTCTTCCACAACCCACTTCTTGGCAATTGCTGATATGTTTCTGTCCTTATAGCTTACCTTTTCTCAAATGTCACATAATTAAAATCATACAATCAATTGTTATTCTTTTCACAGTAAAATACTTTGAAAGTGTATCTATGTTTGGTAAATCCAGAGTTAATTACGTTTTATTGCTGAATAACATTTCATTGCCTTGATGTATCTAAGTATGCTTATCTTTTATCTGTTGAAGGGCATTTGGGTTGTTTACAATTTTTTTTTTCTTTTCTTTGTTTCACATATGAATAAAATTGTCAACTTTTGCAAACAACTTTTGGGTGAATATATATTTTCACTTTTACAGGATAAATACCTTGGGTTGGAATTACTACATCTTACATTAAGTGTAATTTAATAAAAACTGCCACCTATATTCAACGGTGGCCATATCATTTTTTTTAAATTTCTTGAAGCAGTATGTGAGAATGCCAGTTTCTCAGCATCTTCAAAAGCTCCTGTTTCCAGATTGCATTGTGTGGGTTTTGTTTTTTTTTTTTTTTTAGACCTTATAATACATGCACAGTGATATGTTCTTATGACTTTAATTTGTATTTTCCTAAAGATTAATGATGTTGATCATTCTTTCATATGTTTATTTTCCATCCATACATGTTGTTTTGTGAAGAGTCTGTTCAGATACTTGCAAATATTTCTAGTGGAATTGTTTGTTTACCAAGTCTTTATATATTCTAGACAGAATTACTTCATCAGACATAAGGGTTGCAAATATTTCATTCCAGGTTTTGGCATGTCTTTTATTCTTCTAACAGTATCTTTCACAGAGAAAATGTTTTATTTTTTACAAGTTCTGAGTTATTTTTTCTTTTGAAGATTCTTCTTTTGCTTTTATATCTAAAATGACTTTTCTAAATTCAAGGCCATGAAAATTCCTTCCTCTAGTCTCTTCAAGAAGTTTACATTTAGATTTGGGATTCATTTGGAATTAATTTTGTATTAATGTGAGATATCCATTAAGATTTTTTGCTTTTTGCTTGTTATTGTTTACCACTGAATTTCCTTTGGAATTTTGTCAAAAAAATTGGTTGATTGTGTTTGTGTAAGTCTATTTCGGGACTCTATATTCTATTTACATATGCATCTATCCTTTTGCTAATACCAAATCTTTAATTTTTAATTTAGTTTTTTTCTTTTATTTATTTATTTATTTATTTATTTATTTATTTATTGGCACTGGGAGTTGAACCAGAGGCATTCTGAGGTACACCCCCAACCTTTTTTAATTTTTGTTCAAATGCAGAGTCTCACTAGGTTGCTGAAAGTCTTGCTGTGTTGTTAACTGTTCTTGAATCTGCAATCTTCCTGTCTCAGCCTTTCAAATACTGAAATTATAGTTATGTGCCACCATGGCTGGCTCCAAATTTTTAATTTCTACAGTTTCATAGTAAGTTTTGGAATCAGGTGATTCAGAACTTTCAATTTTGTTTCCTTTTTCTTATACTGTTTTGGCTGTGCACTGCCATATAAATTTTAGTATTTTTAAATATTTATAAGTGTTTATTGGGGATACTGATTAGAGTTGTATTAAATATACATGTCAAATTGAAGAGAATGAACATAATCACATCATTGAATCTTCTAATTCATGAATGATGTATACTAATTACCTGTTTGATTTGAAAACTAGTGCTTCATAGTTTATTTATATATTGTATTTTTGGTTAAATTCATACTTCATTTTGGTGTTATTCTACCAGTATTTTTTTTATTTAAAAGTTTGATTTTTCATTTTTCATTGCTGATATATATGAAGTGTGATAAACATTTGTACTGATATTATAAAATATAACCTAGATGCATTTTACATTTTTCTTACCTTAATACATTTTCTATGACTTCTGGTATAATGTTAATAGGAATACTGAGAAAGCACAACTTTACCTGATGTGTCTAGGACACTCATTTTGCATATATAATACAAGAAACTTTACATGATTATATTCCCAACAACTCCTCCTATTTTCTTTGACATTTTTGTCATATATTTTAATTTTAGTTGTGCTATAAACATACAAGTCTTCACTTCTCTTTTTGCTAAGTTTTTTGCTTATTTCAGGAAATCTTTATTTCTTCTCCATTTTAAAATTTTTGTTGGGTATAGAATTAGTGCACTCGCACGCGTGTGTGTGTGTGTGTGTGTGTGTGTGTGTGTGTGTATTTTCATCTGGCACTTTTAAAAAGGATACTGTTTTTTGGAGGTTATTTTAGAAATCTGTTAAGGTTCTTCATTCTGCCATAGGTAATGTGTTGTTTTGGGCTGCCTAAGAAATGTTCAATTTACCTTTGGATTTTGGTAGTTTCAATATATAACAGGGTTTTTTAGAGTAATCGAACTCACAGGATATGTATATTATAAAGGAAAATTAATTAAGTCAGCTCACGGTCCAAAGTGGTAAAGCCCCAAAGAGCCCTCTGCACATAGAGAGCTCAACATCATCTACTTGAGCAGTACAATAGCTGAAATCTCAGTATAGGAGCAACCAATAATGCAGTCCCAGTCCAAAATGGAAAGGCTAAGAAACTCTCTGGATAAACATTGGTGAAAGTCCAGTTCACATAGAAATAGGAAGGGAGCAGGGGGAGTCTGATATTCCATGGGAAAACACATCTACTTTCCTTAGGAGAAACCATGAACACCTTCATGCCATTTTCTCCTTCCTTTCATCCGAGTACTTAGCCTTTCAGAACCATGCTGCCCACATTCAGGGTGGGATGTCCCCTTCATTCTACCTTTCAGCATGCCAATCATTCCATTACTACACCCAAAGTCACAAATCTTAGGTGTTTTATAATCCAGTCAAGCTGGCAATCTATATTAACCATCACAAGCCCATTCCTTGTCAACTTGATAACTCTGTCTCTTTAAATCAAAATAATCTCCAAATAAACACAATAATATCAAAGTCTCACCTAACATGATATAACTAGCCTGCATGTATAACAGAAAACACACTAGTTACTTCCCCTGAATAGGAGGCAAGGTTTTATGAGTGATACTTATTCCTGATACTTAAATACTATAATGTATACTTAGATATTGTAATGTAGATTTAACGCCACTTAGGTACTATAACAATACTTAGATAATATACTTAGATACTATAACTTAGATACTACAATGTAGATTCAACAACACTTAAGTACTGATATGAAGTCCATCAATATTATGTTACATGGTAGAGGAATACAGGAAGAGAGAAAACAGAGATATCTGCTTAATATGTAAACATATTCTTAACAAAATAGGAAAGAAATACTCCTGGCAATCACAATCCTCATTTCTATAACTGTTCTCAGGGCCATAGTTGATACTTGTAACTACCTTCTTGTATTACTCATTCAGTATTCTCACTGCTTTCAGCAGATCTTAGCTTTTTTTTTTTTATCTAGAGGGGTGACCCATGCTTTCATTCCTGGAGAGTCTGAGACACGTGCCTTCCTTCCTAGATTAGATTGTAGTTTTCCATTAACTTTAAAAATAGGACATGGTAATACTAGGAGGTACGCTATGGGACTTTTTACTTCCCAGGCATACTTCTTCTTACCTCCATTGTGGAGTAATAGTCCAGTTTCTCTTTGGTAATATGGATCAATCACCCCTGCCAACACCATAACTTTCTTCTTTGCCTGTTGACTCAGAGACCCACGGAGCAAAAAATGGCCAGGGAGGAGTATTAACTGCCAATTCAGCGGAATTGTTGTTGTGCCTCCTGGTAGAGCCATTACATCCCCTCTGGAACTAAGACCTGGAGGTCAGAAGAGGATAAGGATGAGGGAACAGAAAGCAAAAGTTTTGTTAATGGTCACTAGGTGTGATAGTGAGTGGTTCCCTTTCCTTTCCCTTGAGTCCTAGACCTGTGAATTCTAGCTATAGAGGAGACAATACTATAGAGTAGATGCTTATTTAGAGATTATACAGCTTTCTGGATAACCTTACCTCTACCCTGCAGGGTACTGTCACCGTTACTGTATCTTCAAAAAGCCATTCCACCATTCTGTCACACCAGCTGCTTCAGGACGGTGAGGAAAATGGTAAGATCAGTGAATCTCATGAGCCTGAGCCCATTGTCATGTTTACATGGCTATAAAGTGATTTCTTTGGCCAGAAGCAATGCTATGTGGAAAACTATGATGATGAATAAGACATTCTGTAGGTCCATGGGTGGTAGTTTGGGCAGAGGCTTTTTGTGCAGGGAGACAAACCCATACCCAGAGTAAGTGTTTATTCTAATAAGGACAAAGCACTTTCTCTTCCACTATGGGAGAGATCCAGTATAATCAATCTGCCACCAGGTTGCTGGATGATCACCTTAATGAATGATGCTATATTGGGGGCTGCTGGCAGACTGAACACTCAGCAGTGGCCATAGCCAGGTCAGCTTTGGTTAGTGGACACCCATATTGCAGAGCATGCATACTCTTCATCCCTGCTACCATGGCCACTTTGTTCATGAGCTCATTGAGCAATGATAGGGAAGTCAGCTATCCATAGACTGGGTTATCCTATCCACTTGATTGATGGAAACTTTCTTAGTCATCAGCTTTGATGTCACCTCAGTCCAGTTTGGGAGGGGCACAAACTGCCCACCCAAGTAGGAGATATGTTTGCATACAGACAAATCTCCCAGGACCTAATGGGACAGATAAGCCAGAACCCTGAAATCTTTCTCATTTTACTTTCCTTCTCTGATTCACTTGTGACTACCTTGATGTTTTCCCCTGAATTATCCCATGAATACTTTGCAGTTTCCTCAGATTAATAGTTTCTTACAATATTTTGGTTAAAATTCTCAATATAAGAATGACACTGGTGGAAGGAGGGCTAGGAGAGACTTCTCTCTTCTCAAGCTCCCTCAATTGCCCTGTTTCTCTAACAATAACAATTTTCCCTAAAAGTCATTCTGACATTACTTTGTTTATTCAAGACACTGCCAATCAAACAGTCAACATCAATACCATTGCAACACTTGATTATTAAAGTTCTCCTCTTCTAAGGTCACCTTTGATGGGCATTAACATGAGACAAAAATATCATCACATTCTTTGCCCATTTGGAGAAATCTTTCAACATACCTCTTCCCCAAATGTGTTTGTCACCAATCTTCCAATCTTGTTCTTTCCAAATTCCTAACCATTCATCCAAACCATTGGCTGCATCCCATGAATCACTATATAATTGTACATCTGGTCATTTTTTTTCTTCCAAGAAAAATGCACAAGCAGGTGTACTGCATGAGTTGAATTTCTGCACACTGAGGAGATTTTACCTCACCCTTATCCTTCCGGGGTGTTCCAGAGTGGGGCTATGGTGCTATAGCTGTCCACTTTGGGGTGGTACTTGCATATTGTGCAGAACCATCTGTAAACTGGGCCCAGGTTTTCTCTTTGTCTGCCAACTGATCACATGGTACACCCGATGAGGCCATAGGTCACATGCTGGAAGTCAAAAGACACTGTAGCAAGAATAGTAATCATGGCCATTTGGGCAACTTCTTCCTGTAGCTTACTTGTGACCAGGGTCATCTCAGGGCTGGTCATTAATGTACCATTTCCATTTGATGATGGATTGCTGCTGCACGTGTACAAATTTATGACTTGCTGTGTTGGATAAAAGCTCAAGTCACAGGATAACTTGGGAGCCCATGGTCAAGTGTTCAGTTTCTACTAAGGTGCAGTAACAATATAAGAGCCTTGTCTAAAAGGGAGAATAATTGTCTGCAGGTGACAGCAGGGCCTTGCTCCAAAATCCCAAGGGCTTCCTCTGTGAATAACCTATGGGGGCTTTCCAAAGGCTCCAGACAGCATCTCTGACTGTCACCTACACCTCAAGTACCAGAAGGTCTGTTGGATCATAGGATCAAAGTGACAGAGTGGCCTGCACAGCAGCCGGGACCTGTAACAAAGCCTCCTTTTGTTCTGGGCCCCACTCAAATCTAGCAACTTTTTGAGTCATTTGGTAGATGAGCCAGAGTAACACACCCAAGAGAGGGAAGTGTTGCTTCTGAAACCCAAATAGGCCCACCGGGTGTTGTGCTTCTTTCTTAGTTGCAGGAGAGGCCAGACACAACAACTTATCTTTTACCTCAGAAGAAATATCTCAGTCTGCCCCACACCCCTGGATGCCAAGAAATTTTCCTGAGGTAGAAGGCTCTTGAATTCTAGTTGGATTTATTTCCCACTTCCTGGCATACAATTGCTTCACTAACAAGTCCAGAGAAGTTGCTGCTACCACTTGCTTACTTGTTGAAATCCACATAATGTCACTGAGGTAATGAATCAATAAATACTCTGTGGAAGATAGAAGCAAAAAAATCTCTGTTAAACTAAGTTATGACACAAGGCTGGAGAGTTGATATAAGCCCAAGGTAGGACAGTGAAATTATATTTCTGACCTTGCTAACTTAAAACAAATTGTTTCCTGTGAGCCTTATGGATAGGTATGGAGAAGAAGGCATTAGCCAAATGGATAGCTGCATGCCAGGTACTAGTAGATGTGATAATTTGCTAAAGTAAGGAAACTACATCTGGCATAGCAGCTACCATTGGAGTCACCATTTGGTTAAGTTTAAAATAGTCAACTGTCATTCTCCAAGATCCATCTGTCTTTTTCACAGGTTTCAAGACCTCAGTGGGGGCACTAATCTCTGCAGTCCCTCCAGGCATGTGACATTGTTTTTGATTCACTATTTTTCCAAATGGAGGTAGATCTAATGGCTTCCATTTGTCCTTTTCCATCAAAATAGCCCTGACTCCACAGACTAAGGAACCAATGTGGGGATTCTGCCAAGTGCCAAGTATGTCTATACCAATTATACGTTCTGGGACTGTGGAAATAACCAGGGGGAGCTCAGGGACCTACTGGACCCACTATGAGTCAAACCTTCACACCTACTTTGACCAGAGGACTGCAATGACATTTTGGATCTCTTGGAATTAACATCAATTTAGACCCTGTCTGTCCAGTAGTCCCTGAAAGTTCTGATCATTCTCTTTTTCTCAATGTACAGTTATCCTGGTGAAAAGTCATAGGTCCTTTTGGGGAAGGATGGGAGAAATATTTACAGTAAAATGTTGGTGTTCTTTACCAAGGCCCTTCCTCTAGGGGACCTGGCCTCCACTTCAGTCAGAGGTTCTTTGTATACTGGTTCAAATATGGAAATTGGTTGAGGGGCTGTGATTCCTTGCTGCTATGATTAAAGATAGAATTTGATACATTTACTTTAGAATATTTCTGCTTATAGACAGAGTATTTCTTCCTATTTCACTTCAGAGAACCCCAATATTGATCATCTAATGCCATAGATCTACATGAGTCAGACCATTCTGTTCATTGTTTCTCTTCTGTTGTTCATCATGGTTAATTACAACCACCTTGCCTGAGGTGGTTGATAGTTGCCACCTGGCCCCTACCACTCTGAGATCCAATTATACCCACCAAATTTAAGTCTCTCAATTGAGTGACTATGGCTCCCACAGTAATATCTGGGATATGGAGAATAGCAATGACAGATCTCTTCAAGGATATTAGTGCTCTCCTTACAAATTTATTTCTTAAGGTTCTGGTGAAGGGTACATCTTCTGGACCTACTCACTGTAGAAGAAAGTCTTACATGGCAAATCTGCTCTAACATTCCAACCTCTCTGAGCTTTTGAATCCCCTTTTCCACAGAAAATCAAGAGATATAAGACATTTACAGGTCATTCACAGTAGGCTATCTTTTGATTAACCAACTGAATAAACTATTAGTGCCCCTTTTAACACTGTGAGCTACTTTTTAATTTAGAATCTCTGTTTAATGAGCTCATTTCAATAAATTTAGCCAGGTCTAATTGTAGGTTCCTTCCACCAACCTATACTCTTAAAATCCATTCCCATGTGTTCTTCAGACCCGTGCTTGTATGAATTAGAAAACTTAAGGAGTTCCTTTGGAGTGTGGAGGACTCTGTACCTCACCTCTAGGTGCATACACAGAGTTGTTTCTAGTTACAGATCTAAACATTAAAGTAGCTGGTGAGGGTAGATCCTGAGAAGTATCAGCATTATCTTTCTCTGTTTCTGTAGGCAATGCTGGATTAGTTCCCTTAGGGAAAGGTGGAGAAGCCAGTTGTGTAGGGGGTGGGAGGCCATCTCTTCTAGCAGAATAAACCATCTGAATATAGGAATTCAATGTCCCCAGCCTCTTCAGGGTCCTCCCACACAACTCCATTTCAATTTGCAGGACCCCATTCTTTCCTGACCAGTGCCCTCATTTTAACTTCAGACATCTTTTGAGGAAGAGAGTAAAACTTTTGTTGTAATTCAGCCAGTCTCAAGATGCAAGACTGTGTTTAGGTTTTAGCAATTTCAGTCCCCGCAACTACAATGAATAAGATTCTCCTTCAAAGCACACTGAGAAGCTTTAGGTTAGTTATGCACTCCTGGAGCTTATCTTTCTCTATTGTTAATTTGTCCAATGATGTCAAGTGCAACCAACCAACACCATTATATTCTTTAGTTTTCTAGAAATGTTTAAGAGTATTGTATACATAGAGATATTCAACTCCTTCTCACAAGGGGAGAATTAGGAGCATTGAATGCATCCAATTTGTATATCTCTTTAAACACTTCATGACATAAGTGGTCAGAACTTTTTGTACTATCAGAAAAAGAATCTTTAGCAACTTTAGGACTAACTAAATGGTAAAGGCAACTTCAGAACCACAAAAACAATTAGTAAGGAAATGCATCATCACAATTCTATTTCTCTGGAACCATTCCTGGTACCCCAAATCTGTATTAATCAGGATTCTCTAAAGTAACAGAACTTATAGGATATGTATATTATAAAGAGGAATTTATCAAATCAGTTCCCAGTCTAAAATAGTGTAGTCCTAAGTGGCCACCTGCACACAGAGAGCCAGAGGAACCAGCAGCTATTCAAGCAGTCAAAGAGCTGCAGTTTCAGAATTGGAGCAAACAGTAATGCCTTACCAGTCCAAGATGTAAAAGCCAGAGAACTCTCTGGAGAATGATTGGTATAAGTCCAGTATGAGCAACACAAAGGGCTGAAGTTCAATTCCAGGAGAGAGCATATGAGCTTTCCTCAGGAGAAACCACACACACCTCCATACTGCTTCCTCCTTCCTTGTGTCTGGGTCCCAGTCTATCAGAACAGTACTTATTCACATTCAGGGTGGGACTCCCCTTTAGTCTACCATGCCACATGACAATAATCTCATCAACTCACTCAAAGTTACATAATCTTAGGTGTTTTATAATTCGTTCAAGTTGAAAGTCCAGATTAACCATCATACAGCATGATGAACCTAAATGATTTAGTTGATCCTTTTTGTTTTATTTGTTTTTTAGTTTGCTTGGTGTTCTGAGCTGCTAGAATCTGAAGTTTTGTGTCTAACATGAATTATTTTGCAAAATTACTAAATCGTAAACATTTTCATCCCTTTTCTTTTTTCTCTCTCTCAGGACTCAACAATATGCTATGTGTAAGGAAGGATATATTATATTGTTGTATAACACTCTCTCTCCCCATTGCCCACCTTTCTCTCTTCCCTTTCTCACCTTCCTTTTGTTTGAAGCAATCTTTATCAAGCTATCTTCAAGGTCACTGACTGTTTACCTGGGTGTCACCGAATTTACCAGTGAGTTTTCAAAGCCATTGTTTCTCTCTGTTATTGTGTGTTTTAGTCAGCATTTTTACTACTGTAGTCCAAAACACCTGACTGTAACAACTTAGGGGAAAGAAGATTTATTTGTTCACAGTTCTGGAGATTGTAGAGGTTTCAGTCCATTTTCCCATGTTACACAGGAGGAATTCAGGGCATGGCAGCAGGAAGAAGAGAGAGAGCAAGCATGAGCTCCGCTTTCATATCATAGAGGTTGGAAGGAAGAGATAGAGCAAGGGAAGGAAGGACCATATGCAATCCCACTTCCCTCCTCAGCAACCAAGTGTGCCTCCAACATGGCTACCTTGTCTCTGGGAGGTTTAGTGAGGGGTATTCTGAATTCAAACCATAATATTATGTTTTGACTTCTAGAATTTTCATTTCTTTCTTTCATAGAGTCACCACATTGCTGACAGTATCCCTCTATTCTCTCATATTTTGTATCTTTTAAACTAGAACCTTTAACAAAGATGTCACAGTTATTTTACATTTTCTCCCTGACTCTTCCACCATCTGTGTCATATAGGAAACCTGTGATAATTTTTTTTTTCACTCTTCAGAGTGTTATTTCTTGCCTTTTCATATGTCTCCTAATATTCAGTTGACAGCCTGCTATCTTGTATGGAACATTAGACAATGAGATTTTTACTCTTTGAACATACCTTTCTTGCTGCTACCTTATAGTGGTCTGTGTTCATCTTTCAGGAGTTGGGATAGATTTGAGGTTTTTTGTTACTGTGCCTACTCTGAATTGGCGATGAATTTTAAGATAATTTAGGCAATCTCATAATTTTATTTAAGTTCTAGTTATATGTACTGTTTAATTCCAAAATTAATCAAGTAAATGTAAACTTTTCTCACATATTTTGCATTTGAAGAGTGAAAAAATAGGTAAATTTATAAAATATGTTTCTGAGTGATATATTCTATAATTTGAGGATATGATTTTATAAAAGTTATAAAAGTTGAATTTTGTGCTTATTCTGAGGAATTTTTAATAATCAGATTTGTCATATTCTGATAAAACAAATGCATCAAAGCTTAAATGTTATATTTTATTTATAGTACTATATTTTTGGCTGATAATTTTTCTGCTTATGATACATGTCCTAAAACAAAATATTTAAATAAAGAAAAAAATTAAGTAATTTAAGTCAACTAATAATGTGTGAAACAAAACTCTTTGTATATTTATATTAGCCAATATTTCATTTTATTTAGCTGTCCTAGAATAATAGCTTATATCTCTTTTACTTTCTTTAAATAAAACCTTTTTGTTTAAAAAGTGGAGCATCCTTTGGAAAACACATTTGACTATATCCATGTTTATAAAAATTCTCTTCTAAGGTTTATTATATTCTCAAAAGTTTTATCTTTATTTAATAACAATTTGTTTAATGCCTTCTAGCACTGATGTTATACAGTGAGTAAAATTAACAAATAATGCTCAGAGATATAACATTAAAGGTCATATGTTAACATATTTCACATTTTTATTTTTCCTGTTAAATATTGGTGATTAGTGCCAGAAAATCTGAATCTAGGTCACAGCCTAAATGGCATTGGATATAAAAGACAAAGGGAAAATAATTGAACTAATGTTTATTTAGGTGCCCCAAATATTAACTTTCTACATATAATGAATGTGTTGTGCAAAATGGAGCAATGAAAGATGGAAAGAAAATTAAAACAGGTTTGCATTCTCCTTCATCATAGTCAATTCCCACCATTAACATGCTGTACCTTACATTGCATACTGCCTTTAAAATATAAGACTTGATATTATTGTTATGTTTTCACAGGAGCATTCAACAGTTTAGGATGATTGGCAGGTATGGCAATGCAAATGAAAACACTGCACAATTCACAGATTGCTTCTTTGCAGAGGGTTTGGAACAATAGCTCTGGGCTAAATTTGGTCCAAGTTGAAGTGTGTTTTTTATTCCTTTACTTTCCTGGATGCATTTAAATGATAAAATCATCATCATAATAATATCAGCATATTTTACCAACCATATTTTTTTAAAAAATCTAGTTAATAAACTTTCATTGATTAAATTACATACCACTTAGCAAGCAGAAGTATTTGAAAGAGAAGTCTCTATGGAGTCCCCCTCATTTTCCTGCAAAG
The DNA here is from genome assembly GCA_004027655.1 of Graphiurus murinus. Lineage (NCBI taxonomy): Eukaryota > Metazoa > Chordata > Mammalia > Rodentia > Gliridae > Graphiurus > Graphiurus murinus. The sequence continues at coordinate 23,717 of PVLC010023503.1, forward strand.
GATGGATCTAGCTCTAGTTAGTGTTATTGTTAGTATAGTGGAGGCTATAGAACTGTTCTCCACATGTGAAATCAATTCAAATTAGTTGGGAGCACACTTTTTTTAGATGATACAAAATTTCTTGATTTAATATCTGTAGATGAAACAGTTTACTTAAACAAAAGCAACAATGTTGACAGCTAAAATATTAACAAAATAAATCACAATAAATATCTTGGTCAAAGCTTTTGGCTTGAGGGATAGTTTTGATATAAATTGCAGCTCAAATTTTTTACTGTCAATATATTTTTAAAAGACTGTGAAAACTGGGTATATTTCAGTTTTATTTAATTACATTGAATAACATGATGGTTCTAACACTTCTAATTAAAATATGAAGAATGCAAATTGAAGTATAAAGGCAAATATCTCAGAATTTTTCTGATAAGTAATTATACATATAATGGCTAAGTTATAAAAGAGGAAAACGATAGCTTAAAAGTAGTGAAACGTTAGCATAATATACTGGAGAAAAATCCATTGGTTACTTTCATTTTCATGCTCCGGATCAAACTCAAGTCTCCCACATACTAGGCAATTGCTCTGCCAATGAGCTACATCCCCAGTCCCAGTATTTTATGGTTTTAAAGAACAGTATTATGATGACTTTTTTAGAAAGCACCATTTATCAAGCAAAAATGCATAATAATTATAATTGATACTAGTCATGCTGTACCTTTCATAACCACAGGTAAAATTAAGCTCCTCTTTGAACAAAAACAAACAGAGACATATTGTGTCCCAAAGATGAATCATCCACAGAAGAGATCAATGTTGAAATTTTTGATTGGCATACATTTTTAAATCCAAAATATATGTGTCCTGAATTGAATGAAAAGTTTAGAGCAGTACCACTGTCGGCCAACACACTAAGTATCAAAGGTGTGAGAGGCACTGTTTTTAATGCTAGGGGTTTAAGGATGAACAAGACAGATAGTAACTTGTTTTTAATGAACTTATATCCTAAGAGCAGGAGACTGAAAAGTACCAAAGGAACCATTCAGTCAGTCACCTCAGGTAAAGTGTATTATGACAAATAAAAATGAGAAAATGTGTTTGAGAGTGGCCCAAGGGAACAGAACGCAGCTTCAGTCAGGTAATGGAAAAGATTCTTTTAGGAACTGGTTCTTGATTTGATTTAAATGACAAGAAGAAAGCAACCATGAATCCACTGGGGAAAGAGTTATGAGCCAAAGAAAGAGAAAGTGAAAATATAAAATAATTCCCTAGTATCTACATGATTAATTAAGTTCACAAAGTTGAAGACCTCAGATATTAGGCCTGATTTAGTTTAGGGCTTCCTATTTAAGTCTTCTAAAAATATTGTTAAATTTGTTCATACATCATTTCTTTTTTAATTTTTTTTTAAACTGGTACATTGTAATCATACATCTTTGTTAGGTACAAGCTGATAAGGCATACATACACACATTTCTCATTTAACCCTACCCCAATTCCTGCCCCACTCCCTTGCCCTTCCTCCTTCTCAGGTTCAGTTTAGTGATTGACTGATATGTTTGTGAAAGTACATCATGTGCATTAGGGTGCCCCCGCATCACCTACAGTTAAGACAACTTCTTTGCATTTCTAATACAAGTATTTGATTACCTGTAAGAGTTTTAAAAATCTACTGACTTCCAGGTCTGTCAGGAACCTAGATTTAGTGTTCGTACTGACTTCTACCATGAAATCAACATTGTTCTGAAACATAGATTTCCCTACCCTGTGATTACTCCACATACTGAGTCAGTTTTTCATGACTCAACTTCACTGATCTCTCTCTCTCTATTTTTTATTGATCCATGCTTTACTCCCACCATTTTTACTCTAGATTGTGCCTAGTATTGTAAGTTCCATAGATATTTTCCATATATTCAAAAG
>PVLC010023504.1:0-17667 GCA_004027655.1 Graphiurus murinus
GTTCAATCCCCAGTAACACACACACACACACACACACACACACACACACACACACACACACGTAATAGGAGCAGTCATCATCATAGTACTAAGTGCTCAGGGTCAAATGTGTCTCATTTATTCACTCAACTAACACTTATCAAACACCTACTGTGTGCCAGGTCCTTTCTAGGCACTTGGAGATACAATGGGGGAAAAGATCTTTGCCTTGGAGGAGCCCACCTTGGATCCATGCCTCAGTTTCCTTGTCTGTGAAATGGAGATAAATCTTAATTTCTGCTTCTCAGAGTGGATGTAAGGATGGATGAGTGCAGGTCTGTAAGGGGCAGTGCAGGCACAGAGCAGGCCGATCGATGCTAACGGTTATCACGATGGCAGTAATGGCTCTGCCCATACTCAGGCTCCTCCTCCCTGGTGACCCCATATACTCTCCATCTGTCCACAGGAACATCATGAACAACAAAGTTTTCTACCAGCACCCAAACCTGATGAGGGCACTGGGCATGCACGAAACCGTCATGGAGGTCATGGTGAACGTCCTTGGGGGCGGTGAGTCCAAGGTAAGGGGCCTGGCTGGACTGGAGAGCTCAGGGGAGGGGCTGCAGAAGGCAGGCACTGACCACCGGCCCACCTTGCCTGCCCCAGGAGATCCGCTTCCCCAAGATGGTGACGAGCTGCTGCCGCTTCCTCTGCTACTTCTGCCGCATCAGCCGGCAGAACCAGCGTTCTATGTTTGACCACCTGAGCTACCTGCTGGAGAACAGTGGCATTGGCCTGGGTGAGAACCCCCAAGCCCAGGAGCTGCCCTACCCTGAGAGCCCCCTTCCTGCAGCCTATCCAGACCTACCCAGCTCACTCACTCATTCAGTCATTCAACAAACCCCACTCTCACCCTACCCAGTGATAATAGTGCTGGGACGCAGTAGTGACCCAGACAGCCCTATCTGGCCTTCACTGGGCTCACAGTGAGAAAGACAGTCCTGTCTCAAGCAGCAGCCACCCAAAGTGGTCAGGGCTGGGATGGGGGAGGCAAAGACCAGGCAAGGCCTCCTGGTCCAGGGAGGGCTTCGCAGAGCCTTTGAGGCAGTTAGGAGTGAGATGGGGCGACGCGCCTCCGAAGGGCATTCTTACCACCTCTTCCCCACAGGCATGCAGGGCTCCACGCCCCTGGACGTGGCAGCCGCCTCTGTCATTGACAACAACGAACTGGCCCTGGCGCTGCAGGAGCAGGACCTGGAAAAGGTGTGGGGGGCGGAGGTCTGGCCTCTGCCTGGCTGCGTGGGGCACCTGCTGAGTCCAAACCTCCTCTGGGGGTGATTCTAGACAGTCCAAGGCTGAATTGGAAGGGGAATAATTTTCAGGGTGAGAATAGCGCCCAGACGCTCACTCACAGGCTGCAGGGCTGGGCAGCCTTGGCGTGTGTTGTGACCTCCAAGGTTCTGGGTGTGGTGGGAATGCGCATGGGCTCCTGAGTTCAGCAACTTAGCTTTGGCTTCCCAGCTCCCTTGCCAAGTGGCCTTGGCCAAGTGACATCTTCCCCTGATTTCTGTCACGTCATGTCCACGATGAACATAGTAATAGAAATGACTTCATAGAGCGGTTCTGCGGGTTAAATGAGCCAATCCATGAAAGAATTTAGAAACCAGTGCTCAGCCCAGCACTGTGGCAGGAGATCCCTTCTTCTTCTTTTTTTTTTTTCGGTACTGGGGATTGAACTCAGGGGCATTCTACCTCCGAGCTATACCCCTAAGTTTTGGAGGGCCTCACTAGGTAGCTGAGGCTGGCCACGAACCCGGATCCTCCGGTCTCAGCCTCCCGAATGCTGGGATTACAAGTGTACGCCACCACGCCTGGCTCCCTGAAGCTGGTTTTGAACCTATGATCCTCCTATGTTAGCCTCCCACGTACTGGGATTATAGGCATGTGCCACCATGCTCTGCCTAGCTGCTATTTTTTTTGTGTGTGTGTGGTACTAGGGATTGAACTCAGGGGCATTCTACCTCCGAGCTACACCCCCAGCCCTATTTTTTAATTCTTTGTTTTGAAACAGGGTGTCACTAAGTTGCGGAATGCCTCACTAGGTAGCTGAGGCTGGCCGAGAACCTATGATCCTCCTGTCTCAGCCTCCCAAATGCTGGGATTACAAGCGTGTGCCACCACGCCCGGCTGCTTAGCTGCTATTATATTATTATCCAGTTTATAAATATTTTTTGTGCATCTGCTATATATCAGGATCTGTCCAAGGCAATAGCAGTACGACAATCAAAATCCCCAGTGTCATGTATCCAACATTCTAGTTGGGAGGAAGCTGAGCATGATAGCGCATGCTTGTAATTCCAGTACTTAGGAGGCTGAGATAGGAGGATCATACGTTTAACATAGTTTGTAAGCCAGGGACAAGGGTTAAGGAGCAGGGGAAATTGGGCAAAAGAGAGAAATAGCAAGTGTCTGGTGGGTGTCTGGATTTAGATAAGCATGGTCAGAGAAAGCCCCACAAGAGAGTGACATTTAAGTTCAGGTGATGTGAGGCCAGATGAATATAGGGGAAGCATTCCAGGCAGAGGGAACAGCCAGTGCAAAGGCCCTGAGGCAGGAGCAAGCCTGATGAGTTTGAGCAACAGCAGAGGGACCAGTGTGGCTGGAGCAGAGGTAGGAAGTGAGGGTCGGGGAGAAACAGGTCACATGGGATCTTGGGGCCACAGAGAGGACTTGAGCTTCTATCCAGAATGAGATAGGGCTGCAGGATGTGAGCACCAGGACGGGACCTGACTCAGGTGCTCATGGGTGTGCGCGAGAAACACATGAAGGGAGGGGGAAGGCTGGGAGTGGGGAGCCTGGAGGCGGGTGGGGGGGCTGCTGCGATGGTCCAGGCAGAGATGAAGGTGGGTGGGACCAGGGTTAGTTTGCTGAGGAATCCAGAGGTGGATGGGGCTGAGGAGCTCTGGGGTGGTAGAGACCTGAGCCCTGGGAAGGAGGAGGACAGTGTGGCTCTGGCCTCTGGCTGAGCACTGCTCCTGCCCCCAGGTCGTGTCCTACTTGGCAGGCTGTGGCCTCCAAAGCTGCCCCAAACTCCTGGCCAAAGGGTATCCGGACATCGGCTGGAACCCCTGTGGCGGCGAGCGCTACCTGGACTTCCTGCGTTTTGCTGTCTTCGTCAATGGTGAGGCAGGAGGTGGTGGTGGCAGGGCAGGAGGCCGGGGTTACTGCCATCTATCACCTTAGGGTGACAGTCCACACCCGAGCCTCAGAGCTGGCCTGGGCAGGAATCCTTTCAAGTGGGTCTGGGGGCCAACAGGGAGGGACAGACCTGGCTTTACCCCTGGAGGCGTTGATCCTGTGGTGGGGGCAGGGGATGGGCAGTAGCTCATGAGACCTCCTGACCCCACTTGGCTGGCCAGGTGAGAGTGTGGAGGAGAACGCCAACGTGGTGGTGCGGCTTCTCATCCGCAAGCCCGAGTGCTTTGGGCCTGCCCTGCGGGGCGAGGGTGGTTCAGGGCTGCTGGCCGCCATCGAAGAGGCCATCCGTATCTCTGAGGACCCAGCGCGGGATGGCCCAGGTGTCCGAAGGGACCGTCGGCGTGAGCAGTGAGTCTCCCTGTCCCCTCCTCAGTATGGTAACTATCCCCTACACCCCATATCCCTGGCTGCCTCCCCCACACCACCTCTCTCCACTGCAGCTTTGGTGAGGAGCACCCTGAAGAAAACCGGGTGCACCTGGGACACGCCATCATGTCCTTCTATGCCGCCTTGATTGACCTGCTGGGACGCTGTGCGCCAGAGATGCATGTAAGACATGGAAGGCCAGGGTGAGATGGGTGGGAAGGGGACAGTGCATACGAGGCCAGCCTCCAACCTCTGCACTCAGGCATTGGGCAACTTTGACGGGGCTTTTACTACATGGATGGCACCAGGCTAGGCAATGCTAGGGACACAACAGCGACCTAGACAGCCCCAAGCCCCATCTCACGGAGTTCCCAGTCCAACAGGGGACACAGACAAATAGGAATGGTCAGGGCGGGATGGGGAAGCACAGGCAGAGGGTTCAGAACTGGGAACTCTAGAGTTAGTCCGTAGGAAAGGAGGCCTGCTGTACCTGCCAGTGTGTCAGAAAGGGATAAAATAAAGAAATCTCTCAAAAGGCACAAGCTGGACGTGGTAGCACCTGCCTATAATCCCAGTACTTGGGAGACTGAGACAGAAGGATCACAAGTTCACAGCCAGCCTCAGCTCCTTAGTAAGGCCCTCTGCAACTTAGTGAGACCTTGTTTCAAAATCAAGAATTAAAAATAGGGCTGGAAGCCGGGTGTGGTGGCGCACGCTTGTAATCCCAGCATTCGAGAGGCTGAGACCGGAGGATCCGGGTTCGTGGCCAGTCTCAACTACCTAGTGAGGCATTCTGCAACTTAGTGAGACTCGGTTTCAAAATAAAGAATAAAAAATAGGGCTGGGGATATATCTCGGAGGTAGAATGCCTCTGAGTTCAATCCCCAGTATGGCAAAAAAAAAAAAAAAAAAAAAAAAAAAAATAGGGCTGGAATCAGGCATGGTGGCACATGCTTGTAATCCCAGTACTTGAGAGGTTGAGACAGGAGGATCCTGGTTCGTGGCCAGCCTCAGCTACTTAGTGAGGCCCTTTGCAACTTACTGAGACCCCGTTTCAAAATAAAGAATAAAAAATAGGGCTGGGGGTGTAGCTCAGAGGCAGAATGCCCCTGGGTTCCATCCCTAGTACCACAAAAAAAAAAAAAAAAAAAAATAGGGCTGGGGGTGTAGCTTGGAGGTAGAATGCCCCTGGGTTCAATCCCCAGTACCGCAAATTCATTAATTATTTAATTAGGACTGGGAATGTAGCTGGGAGGTAGAATGCCAATGGGTTAGATCCCCAGTAACCCCTCCCCCCAAAATAAAAGGGGCACAGGTGCCTGATGACATGCCACCCCTACTCACTACCCCCAGTTAATACAAGCCGGCAAGGGCGAGGCCCTTCGGATCCGAGCCATCCTACGCTCCCTCGTGCCCTTGGATGACCTCGTGGGCATCATCAGTCTCCCACTGCAGATGCCCACCCTGGGCAAAGGTACAAGGGGCCAGGACCTGGCAAGGGAGCCATGCTGGGGGGGGGGGCAATGGGCTCAAGAGCATCCCTTACCCCTGCCCTCCTTGCTGGTAGATGGAGCACTGGTGCAGCCAAAGATGTCAGCATCCTTTGTACCTGACCACAAGGCATCCATGGTGCTCTTCCTGGACCGTGTGTATGGCATCGAGAACCAGGACTTCTTGCTACATGTACTGGATGTAGGGTTCCTTCCTGACATGAGGGCAGCTGCCTCACTGGACACGGTGAGCAGCCCCACCCACCCTGACTACCCTTCCTCCCTCCCCAGGGAGAGCAATGGCAGCCTTTTCATTTGTCTTGGAATTGTGTACATAGCACAATCCCTACCACCACCATCAAGGTAGAAAACAAAACCAAAGAAAATGGTTGAGACCTGGTGGAGGGTGGGTAGGAATCTTTAACACCTCCAGCTATAAAAAGAACCATTCTCAAGCACATGTCTGTGATCCCAGTATTTGGGAGGCTGAGACAGGGGGATCACAGGTTCGAGACCAGCCTCAGCAATTTAGGGATACTCTGTTGCAAAATAAAAAGGGCTGAGGGTGTAACTCGGAGGAAGAAAGCTCCTGGGTTTAATATACCCAATACCCAAAAATATAAAAGAAGAATCATTCTCAGTGCTGGTTCAGCACTGTGGGCACCAAAGACCTGTGTGCAACAATAATAATAATGGAAGGTGAGCTGGATGTGGTGGCACATGCCTGTAATCCCACTACTTGGGAGGCTGAGACTGGAGTATCACAGGCTCAAAGCCAGCCTCAGCAACTTCATGAGGCTCTCAGCAACTTGGTGAGAACCTGTTTTCAAAAAATAAAAAAATAAAAATGGGCTGGGTGTAGCTCGAAGGTAGAATGCCCCTGGGTTCAATCCCCATCACCACAAAATAACAATAATAATAACAGTAATGATGATGATGATGGAAGTTGACAGGCCAAGGAAGATGAGCACTGAAAACTAACCACTGGTTTAGAAAAATGGAGGTCACAGTGACCTTGACGAGCAGTTTCAGTAGGATGGAAGGGCCAGTCTCTTACAGGAGAGGGCTTGAGAGAGCCTGAGTGGTGAGAACTGGATACAGGGAGGACTGACCATTCCTTACAAGTTGTTGGCAGGGGAAGCAAAATATCGGATAATAGCTCGTGACCTTCATCAAGGTCACAAGAGGGGAGATATAACTACATGATGTTAACTGGAAAAGGAGTATGAGACTTGAATCTATAACCACTAGTTTAGGGAAATATAAGGTGCAGAGGAACAAGTTCATGGACACCACGAGAAAGTCAGCAGCCAAAGCTAAAATGTAGAAAATTCCACAGGACAGATGAGCCTTTTCCTGAAACAGGATCTCCTTAAGTTGTTGAGGCTGACCTTGAAACTGATCCCCAAGCCAGGTGTGGTGGCACATGCTTGTAATCTCAGTACTTGGAAGGCTGAGACAGGAAGATTGCAGGTTCAAGGCCAATCTCAGCAATTTAGTGAGACCCTCTGTAACTTAGTTTCAAAATAAAAAATAAAATTGGGCCAATGGTGTAGACTGGAGATAGAATGCCCCTAGGTTCAATCTCCAATACTACAAACAAACAAACAACAAACTGCAATCCTCTTGTCTAAGTCTCCCAAATACTGGGATTATAGGTGTGAACAGCCAGATGACTCAGTTTCTTTAGCACATAAATTGCATCAAAAAAGGAAGGAAAGGAGTCAGGCGTGGTGGCGCACACTTGTAATCCCAGCATTTGGGAGGCTGAGACCGGAGGATCCGGGTTCGCAGCCAGCCTCAGCCACCTAGTGAGGCACTCCGCAACTTAGTGAGACTCAGTTTCAAAATAAAGAATAAAAAATAGGGCTGGGGGTATAGCTCGGAGGTAGAATGCCCCTGAGTTCAATCCCCAGTACCGCAAAAAAAAAAAAAAAAAAAAAAGGAAGGAAAGGAAGCTGGGCAAAGTGGTGCACACCTGTTATTCCAGTGACTTGGTTGCCCGAGATGGGAGGATTGTAGGCTCAAGGACAGCCTTAGCAATTTAGCAAGACCCTCAGCAATTTAGCGAGACACTGTTTCAAAATAAAAGATAAAAAGGGCTGGGGATGTTGCTCAATGGTAGAGCACTCTGGGTTTAATTCCCAGGGTGGAGGAAGGAGAGAAGGCAGTTACAGAAGAAAAAAACTAAGACACTTGTCAGCCAAATGCAAAGGTGCGGTGTGTGGACCCTCCTGAGGCCCTGATACAAACAGTCCCAATTAAATTCAAAGCAAGGTGTGTGTGTGTGTGTGTGTGTGTCTGTCTGTCTGTCTGTCTGTCTGTGTCTCACTGGGGACTGAGCCCAGGGGCATTCTACCTTCGAGCTACACCTCCAGGCCTATTTTAGTTTTATTTTGAAACATCGTCTCTCTGGGTTGGTAGAGTCACTACTTGCTGATGCTGTCCTGGAACCTGCCATCCTCCTGTCTCAGCCTCCCAAGTACTAGGATTAGAGTGTGTGCCACCACGCCTGGCGTCAAAACAATTTTTGAGACAACTGGAGAAAGTTGATCATGAAAATGAAGAGATTGTTAATTCTATCAGGTGTGATAATGACAGTGTGGGCTGTCAAATAGAAGGGCTTGTCCAAATGGAGATACATAACTAAGCATCTGTGGTAGAATGGTATATGGCTCTGGCCTTGCATGAAAATAACTACAGGAAAAAAAGATGAAAGCTAAAAGGGAATAAACATGCAGAAGGTCGATATCTGCAAAACAGTCAAATTGGATAGCAGGGTTCATTAATCAGTCCCTGGGCTTTTGTGTATGTTTGAAATTTTGCATAATCCAAAGTAATAAGGGGGATGGGGAGGGAGGAGAGGAGCAGGGTTTGGGGGAATGATCAGAAGCCCAGTCTGCTGGGGATGGTGGGTACTTGGGAGGCTGAGACAGGAAGATGGCAGGTTTGTGGCCAGCCTCAGCTACTTTGTGAGCCCTGAGCAACTTAGTGAGACCCTGTTTCAAAATAAAAAATAAAAAAAAATAGGGCTGGAGGTGTAGCTGGAGATAGAATGCCCCTGGGTTCAATCCCCAGTACCGCAAAAAAAAAAAAAAAAAAAAAAAAAAGCCTGGGTCCTTGGCTCGGAGTTGTCCAGGACAGACAGGTACCAAAGCAACCCTAGGGGTGTGCAGTTGGACTGATGTCCCCACCCTGTGCCCCAGGCCACTTTCAGCACCACGGAGATGGCACTGGCTCTGAACCGCTACCTGTGCCTGGCGGTGCTTCCGCTCATCACAAAGTGTGCGCCCCTCTTCGCGGGCACCGAGCACCGCGCCATCATGGTGGACTCCATGCTGCACACGGTGTATCGCCTGTCCCGCGGCCGCTCGCTCACCAAGGCACAGCGCGACGTCATCGAGGACTGCCTCATGGCGCTCTGCAGGTGGGGCGGGGCCCGGGGCGTGGGCAGCGCCACAGGGCAGGCGGGCTTCGAGGTGCCATCTCCTGCCCTGTGCGTGTCCCCGCAGGTACATCCGCCCATCCATGCTGCAGCACCTGCTGCGGCGCCTGGTGTTCGACGTGCCCATCCTGAACGAGTTCGCCAAGATGCCGCTCAAGGTGAGGGCAGGTTCTCGTTAGCCCCACCCACCGCCCTGGCTGCCCTCCGACTAGGGGCTCATTCGTATTGGTACTGCCCACCCCAGCTAACCTGCCCATGGCAGGGCAGCACCCCGCATAAACCAATTAGCATTCTTATTTGCATACCAGGATTCCCAGGGCGTTCACTTTGCGTCATTGATGCCTCCAATAGTCCCTAGTTAGTGCTTAATTTGCCTAATTAAATGAAGCCCCCGTTACAATTAGCATATATTTACATGTGACACACCACTTTCCATAATTAGGATTTTATTCGCATGCTCAGACCACCAGCCTTCCGCTATTCAAATGAGTGTGTTTATTTGAATAAGTAGTACCATAGCTCTTCTGAATATTTGCACACTGTCTCTCCTGTTTTTTCATTTGCATGCTAGTTTGCATAAGGAGATAACCCCAATTCAGATATCTTGACTATTTTGCACAATGTGCCTAAATTAACTCCTACTCCAAGTTTGCATATTGGAAGGTAGAGGCCCTTTTTTAGATTACCCTATATTTACACAGGGTGCTGCCTGCTTCTAGTTGGCATGCTAATTTGCATAAGCACAGATCTCTCCATCCACAAGCCCATTTGCACACCATCCCACCTGGGGACTTTTAGCCTGCTTTTGTCTGTAAAACGACAAAACCAGCTCTAGTTTAATGCCCAACCTGACTCTAAACTGGAATGCTAACTTTGCATAATAAACTGTCCAGGGCTATTCCCCAATAAACATACCATTCTGACCCTTATAAGCATATCATTTGCACAGCCCACACCTCTTTCATAATTTCCAAGCTGCACCCGTTGCCGCCTGGGCCTTCGTTCGCCTGCCGTCTGCTCCATGTGTGTCTCCTCTTGTCCCGCTCAGCTCCTCACCAACCATTACGAGCGCTGCTGGAAGTACTACTGCCTCCCCACTGGCTGGGCCAACTTCGGGGTCACCTCGGAGGAGGAGCTGCATCTCACACGCAAACTCTTCTGGGGCATCTTTGACTCTCTAGCACATAAGGTCTGGGCACCCAAATGGGGCTGTGTGGAGGGTTAGGGGCCCAAACTTCGGGACCCAGGATGAAGTTCCCAAATTTGAGGAAAGATGGAGCTCTACAGGTTTGGACATAGGAGGATTTATGAGCCAAGGCCTCAATTTGGGGGTGAAGGAGGTAATATGGAGATGATTCAAGGGCCCATTCGATCTGAGGTTTGGGTTTTAGAAAGACCAAAATTTGGGTTCAGGAGTTCAGGGAGGAAGGTTAATGATTACAGGGTATGAGTTGGAGGTCTCAAGGCTCCAGGGTGGAGCTCAGTGAAGCCTGCCATGACCTTCCTACCACTCTGGCATCCCCAGAAATATGACCAGGAGCTGTACCGCATGGCCATGCCGTGTCTGTGTGCCATTGCGGGTGCCCTGCCTCCCGACTACGTGGATGCCTCTTACTCATCCAAGGCGGAGAAAAAGGCCACGGTGGACGCTGAAGGCAACTTTGATCCCCGGCCTGTGGAGACCCTCAAGTGAGACCTGGAGGCAGGACGGGCTGGGGCTCAGGGGCTGGGAGGAAAGAAAGGTTGCTGAGGCCCAACACCTGCCCGGCCTCATCCCTCCCACAGCGTGATCATCCCGGAGAAGCTTGACTCCTTCATTAACAAGTTTGCAGAGTACACACACGAGAAGTGGGCATTCGACAAGGTCAGCATCAGGGTCCCCCATCCCCAGGAGCACCCCTCCCTCAAGACCCCAGCTTTCCCCCAGGCCCCGGTCTTCCTTGAGGCCCCAGATTTCCCTGAGATCTCTCACTTTCCCTGGGATCCCCAGGTTCCCTTGGCACCCTTGCTTCCTCCAGGGTCCCCCTCTGTGTGCCCTGGACTATTGCCTCGCCCTCATCCTGCCCCAACTCGTCACCCTGTCTCCACCTCTAGATCCAGAACAACTGGTCGTATGGAGAGAACATAGATGAGGAGCTGAAGACCCACCCTATGCTGAGGCCCTACAAGACCTTTTCAGAGAAGGTGACCAAGCCTTGGGGCCCAATGTTGGGGTCACAGTGAAACTCCCAAATTTGGGGACTTGGGGAGAAGAGAGGCAGCTTCACAGGTTTGCATTCAGGTGTATCTGTGGTTAGCGCTTCCTGCCCATGGACTTTGCCTTCTCTCAAGCTTGGTTGCCTCTCCTGGAAGACACCAGATTCCTAGTGTCCCTACTCTTAAGGGTCAGGGGTGGGTTTGATTCCTTGATTTTAAGACTTAACTTCTCTGTGTGAAATGGGATAATGAGGGTGTCTGGGAGGCTCCATTACAGAGCAGCTAAGAGGCCTAGGCTGGAATACAGACTGGACCACTTGCCACTTCCTAGCCACATGGCAGGATCTCCTTCTTGGGCCATGGAGGCCAGGGAGCCTGAGCTGGCAGATTCTTCCTCTACCTCCCACATACCCCATTCCACCCATTCCACTCCCTCCTGTCCCCTCCAGGACAAGGAGATTTACCGCTGGCCCATCAAGGAGTCCTTGAAGGCCATGATTGCCTGGGAATGGACTGTAGAGAAGGCCAGGGAGGGAGAGGAGGAGAAGACAGAGAAGAAGAAAACACGGAAAATATCCCAAAGTGCCCAGGTGAGGTCTTAAGGGAGGTGATGATGGTCTGAGCAAGGGGTGGAGCCAGGGAGGGTGGCTGGACAGGGGGAGGGGCCAACCGACAGAGGTGGGTTAGGAGACAGGGCGAGGTCAGAAGAAAGAAACAGAGCCAGTAGTGGTGGTACACACCTGTAATCCCAGTACTGGGGACGTTGAGACAGAAGGATTACAGGTTTGAGGCCAGCCTCAGCAACTAAGAGAGACCCTGGTTCAAAATAAAAAATAGAAAGAGCTAGAGATATAGCTTGGAAAAGAATGCCCCTGACTCCAATCCTCAAAACCACACATACACACAAGGAGGAGGAGAAAGAAAGAGGAGGTCTGAGAGGTCTGAGAAAGGAGAGCCTTGGGTCTGAAGACTCTAAGGGCAGAGGAGAAGAGGAGGCTTTTTAGAGACAGGGCCTTAGGAGCCGGTGCAGGGGAGGTGTCTGGGGCCAGGGGAGGGGCTGGCCTGGGCTTCCTGCTAGCCTGTCAAGCCCCCATTTCCCTCTTGCCCTCTCAGACCTATGATCCGAGAGAAGGCTACAACCCCCAGCCTCCTGACCTCAGTGGAGTTACGCTGTCCCGTGAGCTGCAGGTGAGACCGCGGCCCTTTGTGTGGGGTGTCTGTTGGGGGAGTGCTTCCTCTGAATCTGGTTTTTGATGTTTGCATCCACTCCCAGGCCATGGCAGAACAACTGGCAGAAAATTACCACAACACGTGGGGACGGAAGAAGAAGCAAGAGCTGGAGGCCAAAGGTGAGGGCGCCCATCCCTACCCCACACAGCCTCCCTTCTCTGCAGGCCCCCAGTCACAGGCTCCACAGTTTTATTTTGGTGTGTGTGTGGGGGGGGGTACTGGGGATTGAACCCAGGAACATTCTTTGAGTTACACCCAATTTTTTATTCTTTATTTTGAAACAAGGACTCACTAAGTTGTGGAGGGCCTCACTAAGTAGCTGAGGCTGGCCATGAACCTGCAATCCTCCTGTCTCAGCCTCCCAAGTACTGGGATTACAAGTGTGCGCCACCACGCCCAGCTCTCCAGAGTCTTCAGGGTCAGAATCATGGCTTCACTGTGTGACTCTGAGCAATTGCTTTCACCTTCTTAGTTTTTCTGTATGTAGAATGGGAATGACAATGAGTTTACCATCACAGAGTTGTAAGCATCAGAAAGCAGTGTTTCCCTTATTATCTCTATCTTTATTACTATAATCATGCATGCCCTCATCTGCAGGTCCCACTTCAATGGGAGGGACCTGGATTCTCCCCAGCCCCTGATTTCTGGTCTTTGCTTCCCCAGGAGGTGGATCCCATCCCCTGCTGGTCCCCTATGATACCCTCACAGCCAAGGAGAAAGCACGAGATCGAGAGAAGGCCCAGGAGCTGCTGAAGTTCCTGCAGATGAATGGCTATGCGGTCACCAGGTAAGTGAGCAGGGGCGGGGCCACAAGAGAGGTCAAGGGGGCGGAGTCTGGGTGGAGGCGGGCCCAGCGAGAAGAGGGGATCTGGGATGAGGCAAAAAACCATGGAGGAAGGACCTTCCGGAGCAGAAGCCATCTGAGAGGGGTGGGAAATGGCAGGGCGGGTGTCTGAACTGACCTCTCTCTGCCTCTCCACGTAGAGGCCTTAAGGACATGGAGCTGGACACATCTTCCATTGAGAAGCGATTTGCCTTTGGTTTCCTGCAGCAGTTGCTGCGATGGATGGACATTTCCCAAGAGTTCATTGCCCACTTGGGTAAGAATCCCCTTCCCAGAATTCCGCCTCACCTGCAAAGACCCACCTAGGAAATCAGTCCATGTTATTTCTCCCTCCTCCCTGCATCTAATATGTATTGGGCATCTACTCTGTGCCTGATACTGTTCCTGATGTCAGGGATACAGCAGTGAACCAAACAAAGACTGTGCCCTTTTGCTGCTCCATTTCTGTGATGGAATCAGACAGCTAACATCATAAGTAACCAAATCATTTAGTAGGTTAGAAGGTGGTTGGTGTTCCAGGAGGAAGAAATCAGTGCAGCCAAGTAAAAGGAATAAGAAGTATGGAACCAGTTATAATTTAATTTTATTTGTGTGGTATTGAGGATTGAACCCAGGGGCATTCTACCTCCAAGCTACACTCTCAGCCCTTTTTACTTCGAAACAGGGTCTCACTAGGTTGCTGAGAGTCTCACTAAGTTTCTGAGGCTGGTCTTGAACCTGTAATCCTCCTGTTTTAGCCTCCAAATACCAGGATTGAAGGCATGTGCCACCAGCTCCAGTTATAATTTGTTTGTGTGTGTGGTACTGGGGGTGGAACCCAGGGGCCTTCTGCCTCCAAGCTATACCCCAGCCCTATTTTTTAATTTTTCATTTGGAAACAGGGTCTTGCTAAGTTGATGAGGCTGTCCTCGAACCTGTGATCCTCCTGTCTCAGCCTCCCAAGTACTGGGATTACAAGTGTGTGCCACCACACCCCGCTCCAGTTATAATTTTAAATAGAGTATTTAAGGAAGATTTAGATAAGAATGTGACATCTAGGTTAGGGATGGAACTCGGTGGCAGAGTGCTTGCCCAGCATGTCCAAGATTCTGAGTTTGATCCCCAGTACCTGGGCTAGGGGAAAGAATGTTGTGTCCAGAATACCTGTGGTTGCCTGGGGCAGAGGCAGGAACTGAGAAGGGTGAAAACCGAGCACATTCTGGTTCTATCTTGAAGGCTGACACTGTTGGGATGCCCTTCAGATGCCTCTTGGGTGTCCCTAAGAATCACAGCTAAGGGGCCCTACAATCTCAGCTTTCCCCAGAGATCCCCTTGAGAACGCCCCAGGAGCCCACATTCCCTCCCGGTGAGAGGCAGAGCAACACTGTCACCTCCAAGCCCACGAGGGGAGCCACCCTGCTGCACACCTCTTGGCAGTTCCCTCCTGTCCCTGAGCCTCAGTTTCCTCATCTGTGATGTGGGGATACTGTTTGCCACAACTGGCTATGGTTCTGTCACTTACTGGCTGAGTGACCTGGGGTGGATTACTTCAGGGACCAATTATACAGACCTCCTAGTTGAGAAGAGACTTAAAGAATTACATTTCTCACTGCCAGTGATGTGTCAAGTGTTCATTAATTTGAGCCAGTATCATTATTTTATTGATTTATTTTTGCACTGGGGATTGAACCCAGGGATATTCTATGTCCTTTTATTTTCTATTTTGAAACAAGGTCTCCCTAAGTTGCCGAGAATCTTGTTAAGATGCTGAGGCTGGCCTCAAATCTGTAATCCTCCTGTCTCAGCCTCTCAAGTATTGGAATTATGGGTGTGTGCCACTGTGTCTGGTTATTATTACATTAATAGCCTAATTATTACTCTCACTATTTTTGTTTGAAATTGATTTTTATTTTAAAATTAATCTATCAAATCTCAACTTTATGTTTCATTCATTCCAAATTTGCTCAATGCAGGTATTGAAGTTGAGAAACAAAAAGGCTTATGATGGATGAGGAGGGGGTGGCCCATGACCTTACCTTCGTTCCAGTTGTGCTCCCCACTTTCTGCCTCAGGAAGGGTTTGGTTAAGGAGTTAGGGGGACCAGACAAGAGACAGGGGAGAGATTTATCTGAAAAGCAACAAAGGTGACTTCAAACTCAGAACTTATCTCCCAACATCCCCCCCCCCTCACCTTTTTGGTACTGGGGATTGAACCCAAGAGTGTTTTATCTCTGAGCTACACCCCTAGCCCTATTTTATTTTATTGATACTGGTGTTTGAGCCCAGGGGCATTCTACTTTTGTGCTACACTCCCAGATCTTTTTTTTTATTTTGAAACAGTCTCGCTAAGTTGCCCAGGGTCACTAAGTTGCTCAGCTAAGTTGCTGAGGCTGGCCTTGAATCTGCCACCCTCCTATCTCAGCCTCCTAAGTATTGGTATTACAGGCATGTGCCACCATGCCTGGCTTTATTTTTTATTTTGAAAGAGGGTCTTGCTAAGTTGCTGAGGACTTCACAAAGATGCTAAGGCTCGCCTCGAACCTTTGCTCCTCTTATCTCAGCCTCCCAAGTACTGGGATTACAGGTGTGCACCACCACTGTGCGCCTGGCTGTCTCCTATAGTTTGCCCCCAGAGTTCCTCCCATCAAAACATATTGTGTTCCTCAGCCTTGAACCCACCTCAACCCCTATCTTCCCTCTCCCACAGAGGCTGTGGTCAGCAGTGGACGAGTGGAAAAGTCCCCACATGAACAGGAGATTAAATTCTTTGCCAAGGTGAGAGCTGGGTTCAGAAGGTGGAGGTGAGTAGTACTGGGTGGGTTCTCCCCACCCTTCACCTAACTGCCTTCATCTCCTTCTTCCATCCCCAGATCCTGCTCCCTTTGATCAACCAGTACTTCACCAACCACTGCCTCTATTTCTTATCCACACCGGCCAAAGTGCTGGGCAGCGGCGGCCATGCCTCTAACAAGGAAAAGGAGATGATCACTAGGTAGGCTGCCTGGGACCCCTGATCCAGCCTCTGGCCTCGCTAGATTGGAGTCCTGGACCCTGTGCCAGATGTGGTGGTGCACACCTGTAATCTCAGTACTTGGGAGGCTGAGACAGGCCAGCCTCAGCTACTTAGTAAGACCCTCAGCAATTTAGCAAGATCCTTTTTCAAAATAAAAAATAAAATGGGAGTGTGTATAGCTCAGAGGTAGAATGCCCCTGGATCCATCCCAGTACCATAAAAAAAAAAAGAAAGAATGAATCTTGGGCTGCTTACTCCCAACCTTGGTCCTTAGGGGCTCTGTCCTGAGTGCTGGCTGTGGTCACTCCACCTGTGGAGGGTGAAGGGTTAGGTGACCAATTTTCCCATTTTGCCTGGAACTGAAGGATTTCCCAGGATATGGGACTCTTAAATAAAGTGGTACAAATTAGTCGCCCTGTCAGGAAGGCAGACTCGCCCCAGCCCCCCACGTGCCAGTCACCACCTGTGACTCAAGCTCGCTTGGCTCCCTGCCATCCCACCTCCTCCTGGCTCTGTCTTCTGCCCTCTCTCCCTGTCTTCTCTGTCCCTGCTGCCTCTAACCATGTAACCCTCATCTCCTTGTTCCCCTGTCCCTCTCTCTTTAGCCTCTTCTGCAAACTCGCTGCTCTTGTTCGCCACCGGGTGTCTCTCTTTGGTAAGTAGTCCAGCTCCCTGACCCTTTCTGCCTAATCTCTCTCTTCCCTGTTACTAATCCTACTAGGAAGAAAAATTTTCCAGGCTTGGCCTTAATTTGAATAACTCTCCTGTGTCCTTCTCCTGGACCATGGACATGGTGGCCTTAGGGACAGTAACTGAAACTTAGAGCAGTAACTGAAACTGCCCTTATGGCGCTTCCAGGCCAGTGGAAGAGACAGGCCAGCCAGAGGGGCCAGAGCTGGGATGGAGGAAGGACAGGAGAGTGGTCAGGGCCGGGATGGGGCAGGTGCAGAAAGCTGTGGGAGCCTAGGCAGATTGGGGGTGGGGTGGCATGGTGGCCTAGTCGGGGGGTGGGGTCAAAGAGGAAGGTTGGGGTGCATATAGAGGGAGGTAATGTCTCCTCGATCCTCCTCCCTTCACACCAGTCTGTCTTCCTCTTCCAGGGACGGATGCCCCGGCTGTGGTCAACTGTCTTCACATTCTGGCCCGCTCCCTGGATGCCAGGTAGGGCTACAGGGGCTGGTGCCTGCTCCTGCTCCTGTCATACCCCCAGCATCAGCCCCTGTCCTCTCAGCCCCTCCGAAATGAAGACTCTCTTTCTAAAAATGGGGTCACCTGCTTCTCTACTAGGACGGTTATGAAGTCAGGCCCTGAGATTGTGAAGGCCGGCCTCCGCTCCTTCTTTGAGAGTGCCTCTGAGGACATCGAGAAGATGGCAGAGAACCTGCGGCTAGGCAAGGTGTCCCAGGCACGCACGCAGGTGAAGGGCGTGGGCCAGAACCTCACCTACACCACCGTGGCACTGCTGCCTGTCCTTACCACCCTCTTCCAGCACATCGCCCAGCACCAGTTCGGAGACGATGTCATCCGTAAGAGCTCCTGACCCCAAGAGCGGGGGTGGGGGAGTCAGTTTGGCCAGTGCTACCCATCCCTGGTGCCTGACAGAGACCCAGGGGTGTATGTGTATTTCTTACTGTAAGCAAAGCATACAGACAGTGCACTGTGGGTAACAGAATGAGTTAATTAAGATGAGAGTTCACTGCATGGACTAAAGACCCTAAATCTCTGTAGCCTGAACAAACTAGAAGTTTCTTTCTTTCTTTCTCTCTGTCTCTCTGTCTCTGTCTCTCTCTCTCTTTGGTACTGGGGATTGAACCAAGAGGCATTCTACCTCCATGCTACACTTCCCAGCCCTATTTTATATCTTGGT
>PVLC010023505.1:0-25585 GCA_004027655.1 Graphiurus murinus
GAACCCATGTTGTTTAAGGGTGAACTGTATCTGCATGCAGTCCCTGAGGCTGCTAGTCTATAGGCAGGGTAAAGGAAAGGATGTGAGGGTATACTGAATTTGCTTAATGTGGAAGGGGGAGGCCATGATGTTCACCTTAAATCCAGCCACTGCTCCAGACTGCAAATCGGATTCAATGTTTCCTGGATCCAGATAGGCAATGCTCATAAGAAAGCCTGGTCCCGTGAACGCCCAGAGTTTACGAAAGCTAAAACAAGAGTACTACAAGAGAAAGGAAAAGATATCAAACTTGAGTGTCACCTCCAAAATACTGGTCTAATTTGTCTTTTTTTTTTTTTTTTTTTTTTTTTTGCAGTACTGGGGATTGAACTCAGGGGCATTCCACCTCCAAGTTATACCCCCAGCCCTATTTTTTATTCTTTATTTTGAAACCGAGTCTCACTAAGTTGCAGAGTGCCTCACTAGGTAGCTGAGGCTGGCCGCGAACCCCGATCCTCCGGTCTCAGCCTCCCAAATGCTGGGATTACAAGTGTGCGCCACCGTGCCCGGCTCTAATTTGTCTTTTTTTATCACAGATGAAACAGCAACATTAGCTTCAGAAGAACAAAGGACTAGGATGGATATTACATGGGTCTAAGTTACCTTCCTCCCTTTCTCTCCCTCATTCCCTCTCTTTCTACCAGAGATTGAACCCAGGGAAGTTCTACTACTGAGCTACACTCCCAGCCCTTTCTTATTTTGAAACACAGTCTCACTAAGTTAGAGACAGACTTGAACCTAACATCTGCCTATCTCAGCCTCCCAAGTACTGGCATTACATATGTGCACCACTGTGCCCAGCTCCATCTTATCTACTTTCTATCAACAAGCTGGCCACTTCTCTAAGAGCCTTTCACTTACCTGTTCTCTTTCAGAACTTCATTCTAAAACCAGACTAACAAAATCAGTTTCCTTTTGTCCAACCACTACCTAAACAGGGTGAGAGCCATGTTTGAAAAAAGAAAACAAAATTCATACTTTCCTATTTAAAAAAATGTTCAAGGTGGGCACAGTAGCACATGCCTGTAATCCCAGTACTTGGGAGGCTGAGATAGGAGAATCACAGGTTCAAAGCTAGCCTCAGCAACTTAGCAGGACCTTCAATAACTTAGTGAGACCCTGTTTCAAAATAAAAATAAAAAGGGCTGGGGGTGTAGTTTAGAGACAGAATACTCCTGGGTTCAGTCCTCAGTACCAAAAAAAAAAAAAAAAAAAAAAAAAAAAAAAAATGTTCACTAGTGCCACTTAGCAACTGTGCTCAAAACCCTCATTTTCCTTAGTGGTTTGTTGATTCTGATTATAAAAATCCAGTCCTAGAGATTAGCTGTCAAAATCAGACCAGAAGCTATTGAGCTTTTTTTTTGTGGTGCTGGGGACTGAAACCAGGGGCATTCTATCTCTGAGCTACACCCAGCCCTATTTTTTTACTTGGAAACAGGGTCTCACTAAGTTGCTGAGAACCTTGCTAAGTAGCTGAGGCTGGCTTCAAACCTGTGATCCTCCTGTCTCAGCCTCCCAAGTACTGAGATTACAGTGAGCATCACCTCACCTGGCTGCTATTAAGCTCCAGTCATCTAGCAGATCTTTCATTTGAAGGCTTTCCCTAAGCAATAGTGTTTTACTTCAGGGACCTGTTACTAACCTCCTCCTCAGGAATGGCAATCTTCTCATCAAAGTAGGTGGTGAAGGGTTCCTCCGCTTGCTGGGTGGACTGTGGAAGCGAAGAGTTACTATAGGCATAGTTGATGTTACCAAGACTGGCAGAGTCCCCATGATCGTCAGAAGCATCATCTGAATTAACATATTTGAGATGAGATTAATAAAAAGAAACAAAATACACTAACAACTCATCTTCAGCAACAATTGAAATCAATCTTTTTTGTGTGTGTGCTAGAGATCTAACCCAGAGCCTTGTATATGCGAGGCAAGTACTCTATAGCTAGGTTACATCCTTAGCACCTAAAATTAAAAATTTTAATAGAGCCGGGCGTGGTGACGCACGTTTGTAATCCCAGCATTTGGGAGACTGAGACCAGAGGATCCGGGTTCGCGGCCAGCCTCAGCTACCTAGTGAGGCACTCCGCAACTTAGTGAGACTCAGTTTCAAAATAAAGAATAAAAAATAGGGCTGGGGGTATAGCTCAGAAGTAGAATGCCCTGAGTTCAATCCCCAGTACCGCAAAAAAAAAAACAACAAAAAAAAGTAGCTAAGGCTAGCTGCGAGCCTGGATCCTTCAGTCTCAGCCTCCCAAGTACTGGGATTACAAGTGTGCACCACCACGCGCAGCTCTCAGCCCTATTTTTTTTTTTTTTTTTTTTTTTTTTGCGGTACTAGGAATTGAATGTAGGGGCATTCTACCTCTGAGCTATACCCCCAGCCCTTTTTTTATTCTTTATTTTCAAACAGGGTCTCATTAAGTTGTGAAGGGCCTCACTAAGTAGCTGAGGATGGCTGTAAACTTGGATCCTCAGCCTCCCAAGTACTGGGATGACAGGAGTATGCCACCACATCCAGCTCTACAGTTAATCTTAAATGTAGGCAGTGGGAAGGTCTGGCTAACCCATCAGAAATATACAAACTCCAGTTTGCTGCAGGCCTCAAGCAGCCATGTTGAACTACAAAGCCCCATTCTCTATGTTTCCAACCTAGAACTAGAAAATCCTTATAATCTCCAACTAGAAAAACAGAGCTAAGAGTCTATAGAGAACTGATCTATATCATTTTAATTAAGTAGCCCTGAGTTGATGACAATATTTATTTTAAAAAAAGGGTTGGAAATCCAAAAGGGGAAGCTAAGATTTAGGAAGGATTAGGCAAAGCACTGAAGCTTCAATAAAACACAGAGAATGAGGGACTCACCCTGTATTTTACTGTTCCTTATATATCTGGAACATCAGAAAGTACTGCTAACAGCAAAGCCTGGGAATAGTACTATCCTTGATAGTACTGATAGATAATAAGAGGGAAAATACGGTAAATTTCTGCTACTGATATAAGCCTAATTCTGTCCTTGACAGTACTAATACTATCCTTGATAGTACTTGACAGATGATAAGAGGGAAAATACAGTAAATTCCTGCTACTGGTATAAGCCTAATTCCAAATAAAAATTAGATAATAACACAAAGCTGTAAGTTACCATCTGGCATCTTCTGTTCAGGACCCAATACCATGGTGGATATCTGAGTGCCCGAGTTCTTAGAATAGGACTCTGGAAAAAAAAAAAAAAAGGAAGATAGAAGAATAAGAAGAAAAAACTAACAAGTTTAGAATCAGCATTTTGTTACTCTGTATAACTGAACCCTCACTGTGTGAAAGAACATTCTTCCACTGAATTAGATAACCTTGAAAATAATTACAGCTTTCAGAATATGATTAAGAAATATTTAACAAAAATAGAAAAATCTTCATGATGTTTTAGTGGGCAAGACTTCAAAACCAAATAGAAGCAAAAGGTATGTTAGTGATATGAGCAAATCCTTTTTAATAAGCACCCACAGAGAGGCAATTACCCATTTTCTGACTCAGCCTGCAGATCACCCCAAATGTCTAAAATCAGAATAATCTCTCCTAGTTTTTAAGGACAGAGATCTATAATTGTTCTACCTAACAATTTAAGTTCCTGATTCAATCTACCAGGGAGGTGGGTGGGGGGAAGCACTATACCAGAACACTGGTAGTGGAGAGCCACTATATTTCACAGCCCCCAGTTTCCATGAGGAAACACTTCAGCTATAATGTTCCAGTCTTATTCTCCAACTCTCTAACAACTGGGAGAAAAAAACCCAGTCACCCATGTTCTAGCCACTTCTGAGCTTTCAAAAAGAGCTAGCACGACTAGGCCCAATTTGCAGAATGTCAGCACCTCAAGGTCCTACAGCAATCAGTGGGGGCTGGGCTCGGGGTAGGGTATCCCAAATGCAGAGCATCCTTAGGGGGAAGTTTAACTGTGAGGAGGAAAGATACCAGTACATGCATTAAGCTATAGATCTACAGCATTTTCTCTAGTCAGCCTAACCAATAAGGCTGATTTTTAGAATTCTGATCTATTTATTGTGGAATCTACATCTCAGGTCATTCCAAATTTAGAAGGGGAAAGACAAGACAATATTGATTACCTCCCCCCTTAAATCCAAGTAGTATCTACTGAAAAACTGATATAACTTCCCCTTAGACATTTTCACTGCTGAAAACAGTCTTTTCCCACTCTATGTTTTTCCTACCTAAACAGTCTTCACTTTCTTTTTTGGGTAATCTTTCTATCAACCAATTAATTCTGTACCTACTTTATAGAATTCCAGCATCCAGACCTGAAAGGAGTTTTTAGGCTTCATCTGTTTTCTGGAGTATAAAACATACCACCACCTGCAAATTTGGAAACATTTTTCCCCTCCATAGTTGCCGACTTAGATTACCACAGACAACAGGTCATGTCTCTCCTCTCAGATTTTAACCACCAACTGGCTAAAAAGCAGTTGATAGACCCCAGCAACATCAACTAAGTCCAGCCCCTCTTTCAGACAGTTACAACAGCCCTCATGCAAATGAGATTTATAATCTCTTTTGGCTTACAACCTGACATGGCTCCTTGGCATCCCAATTCTACCTCCACACCATACCTGCAGCCATATTTTATTTATTTTGAAACAGGGCCTCTTTATGTTGCTGAGGCTGGCTGTGAACTTGTGATCCTCCTGCTCAACTTCCCAAATACTAGGATAATAGCCGGGCGTGTTGGCGCATGTTTGTAATCCCAGCATTTGGGAGGCTAAGACTGGAGGATCCGGGTTCTCGGCCAGCCTCAACCACTTCGTGAGGCTCTCTGCAACTTAGTGAGACCCTGTTTCAAAATAAAGAATAAAAAACTAGGGCTAGGGGTGTAGCTCGGAGGTAGAATGCCCCCAGGTTCCATCCCCAGTACCGGAAAGAAAGAAACAAAAGAAAGAAAGAAAGGAAGGAAGGAAGGAAGGAAGGAAGGAAGGAAGGAAGGAAGGAAGGAAGACAGACAGACTAGGATAATATGCCCAGTACCGCAAAAAAAAAAAAAAAAACTAGGATAATAGGCATGAGCCACCATGCCTAGCCTGTTTTATATATAATTCTAATAGGCTAGTATATCAGGTTATTTTAACCAACAATTAATCAGAAACCACAAATCAGATCTGGAACTATGGTTCTTACAGGAAAAACGGAACTTACCACACTGAGAAACCAGAAAAACTCAACAAGCACATCGATTAACTTCAGGCCATTTGGTATGAGACAAAGAACCCTCCCTTATACTTCAGTCAGTTCTGAGGACATTCTTACAAGTACAGTAATACCCAGAGATGATATTGGACTGATAATCATGTTTAAAGCACAGAAATGTTTAATATTGGAGGAAAATGTTTATCCAAAATAGGCTTTTAAAAGTTATATTTATTTTTTATTTTCTTATTTATTTTTGGTACTGGGGATTGAACTCAGGGGCATTCTACCTCCAAGCTATGCTCTCAGCCCGATTTTATTTCTTTATTTGGAAACAAGACCTCACTAAGTTTCTGAGAATCTCCCTACGTTGCTAAGGCTGGCTTTGAACCTGCAATCCTCCTATCTCAGCATCCCAAGTACTGGGATTACAAGTATGTGCCATGCACATACTAAAAGTTACCATGCACAGCTAAAAGTTATATTTAAAAGGCAAAGCCGGAGCCGGGGGTGGTGGCGCACGCTTGTAATCCCAGCATTCAGGAGGCTGAGACCGGAGGATCCGGGTTCGCGGCCAGCCTCAGCTACCTAGTGAGGCACTCCGCAACTTAGTGAGACCTTGTTTCAAAATAAAGAATAAAAAATAGGGCTGGGGGTGTAGCTCGGAGGTAGAATGCCCCTGAGTTCAATCCCCAGTACCGCAAAAAAAAAAAAAAAAAAAAGGCAAAGCCGGGCGTGGTGGTGCACGTTTGAGGCTGAGACTGGAGGATCCGGGTTCTCGGCCAGCCTCAGCTACCTAGAGAGACCCTGTTTCAAAATAAAGAATAAAAAATAGGGCTGGGGGTATAGCTCGGAGGTAGAATGCCCCTGAGTTCAATCCCCAGTACCACAAAAATAAAAATAAAAGGCAAGATGGCCAGGCATGGTGGCAAACACCTATAATCCCAGTATTTGGAAGACTGAGACAGAATGACCACAGGTTCCAGGCCAGCCTCAGCTACTTAGTGAGGCCCTCCACAACTTAGTGAAATCTTGTTTAAAAAAAAAAAAAAGCCGGGCATGGTGACACACACCTGTAATCCCTGGCTGAGACAGACAGGAGAATTGCAGGTTCGAGGACAGCCTCAGCAAGTATTGAGACTTGCAACAACCTGTTTCCAAATAAATAAAAATTGATTGGGCTGGAGGTTTAGCTCGGAAGTAGAATGCCCCCTGGGTTCCATCCACAATGCCACCAAAAAAAGAAAAAAAAAAATAGGGCTAGGGGTATAGCTCAGAGGTAGAATGATGCCACTGGGTTCCATCCCCAGTACACCAAAAAAAAAAAAAAAAAAGCAAGCCAGGTGTGATGGTACATGCTTGTAATCCTAGCACTTGGGAGGCTGAGACAGGAGGATTGCAGGTTCACAGCCAGCCTAAGCTACTTAGTGAGGCCCTCTGCAAATTAAGTGAGAACCTGTTTCAAAATGAAGAATGAAAAAAAAATAGGGCTGGGCGTGTAGCTCAGAGGCAGAATGCCCTTGAGTTCAATGCTCAGTACCAAATATAAATAAATAAAGCTGGGAGTATGGCTTGGAAGTAGAGCACTCCCGGATTAAATCTCCAATCCTCACCCCCCCCCCAAAAAAAAGGAAGGGTGGGGAAAGGGAGAGAGAAACAACAATCAACAACAGAAAAAAAAAAGGGGGGAGCCGGGCATGGTGGTGCACGCTTGTAATCCCAGCATTTGGGAGGCTGACACTGGAGGATCCGGAGGATCTGGGTTTGCGGCCAGCCTCAGCTACCTAGTGAGGCACTCCAAAACTTAGTGAGACCCTTTTCAAAATAAAAAATAGGGCTGGGAGTATAGCTCGGAGGTAGAACGCCCCTGAGTTCAATCCCCAGTTCCACAAAAAAAAAAAAAAAAAAGGCACTCATGGTTCAATGTAATATGACTATTTTATCCCACTCCTTATCAAAAAAACATTTTTTTTTTTTTTTTTTGCGGTACTGGGGATTGAACTCAGGGGCGTTCTACCTCCGAGCTATACCCCCAGCCCTAGTTTTTATTCTTTATTTTGAAACCGAGTCTCACTAAGTTGTGGTGTGCCTCACTAGGTAGCTGAGGCTGGCCGCGAACCTGGATACTCTGGTCTCAGCCTCCGGAATGCTGGGATTACAAGCGTGCACCACCACGCCCGGCTTATTCTTTATTTTGAAACAGGTCTCACTAAGTTGTGGAGTGCCTCACTAGGTAGCTGAGGCTGGCCGTGAACCCGGATCCTCCAGTCTCAGCCTCCCAAATGCTGGGATTACAAGCGTGCGCCACCATGCCCGGCTCCTTATCAAAATTTTAAGGCTGTTTTACAGGAAAAAAAATTACCAGATTACATTTTCCTGTCTAAAATTTCAGAGCCGGGCGTGGTGGCGCACGCTTGTAATCCCAGCATTCGGGAGGCTGAGACCGGAGGATCTGGGTTCGCGGCCAACCTCAGCTACCTAGTGAGGCACTCCGCAACTTAGTGAGACTCAGTTTCAAAATAAAGAATAAAAAATAGGGCTGGGGGTGTAGCTCGGAGGTAGAATGCCCCTGAGTTCAATCCCCAGTACCGCAAAAAAAAAAAAAAAATCAAAAAAAAAATCAAAAAAAAAAAATTGTTTATAGTATCAAAACACTGAAAAAAGAACTAATCCTGGATATTAGTAACAGACTGGTTGAACAAAGTGCACAGTCACAGGATGGAATATCACACAGCCATTATAAATAAGGCAAATCTATATGCACTGATAGAAATGATCTCTAAGATACATGATCAGGTGAAAACACCAGTTTATTAAGTAGTATGCTATCATTTATGTAGCAAAGAGGAAAAAAAAAGGGGAGAAAGAACAAGCATACATACATATGTTGACTATTCCAAAGGACACACCAAAAACTGGTAGTAATGACTATACCTAAGAAAAAGGAATGGGGGAACACAAACAAGATCAAATGAAGGGAAAACCTATTACTGAATATATACTGCATGCCTTTTGGGGCTTAGAAAACAGTTCGTTGTTTTTTGTTTTTTTTTTTTGTGGTACTGGGGATTGAACTCAGGGGCATTCTACCTTTGAGCTATACCCCCAGGCCTATTTTTTATTCTTTATTTTGAAACTGGGTCTCACTAAGTTGCAGAGTGCCTCAGTAGGTAGCTGAGGCTGGCCTTGAACCCAGATCCTCAGGTCTCAGCCTCCCAAATGCTAGGATTACAAGCATGCGCTACCACGCCCGGCTAGAAAACAGTTTTATAGGCACTTTATTTATTTAGGTACTGGGAGTTGAGCCCAGGGGTATTCTACCTCTGAGCTATATCCTCAGCCCTTTTTATTTTGAAACAAGGTCAACTGGGCATGGTGGCACACACCTGTAATCCTAGTACTTGGGAGATTGAGACTGGAATATTGCAGGTTAGTGGTCAGTCTCAGAAACTTAGTAAGGCCCTTTGTAACTTAGAGTCCCTGTTTCAAAAATAAAAAATGAAATTGGGATGGGGATGTAGCTTATAGGTAGAATGCCCCTAGGTTCAATCCCCAGTATCCCCCCCACACACACACACACAAAACAAACAAACAAAAAAACCCAGAGTCTCACTAAACTGCTGAGGGTCTTGTTAAATTTCTGAGGCTGTCCTCTAATCTGAAATCCTCTTATCTCAGCCTCCTAAGTACTGGAATTACAGGCATGTGCCCAACTACACTATTTATTTACTTATATTAACATGATAGAAGGCAGGGCTCTGCACATACTTTACCACTGAGCTGCATCCAGCCCATATTTAGTTTTGTTGTTTTTTTTTTTTTTTAATTTAAAGCTCATGTGGATTCATTAAACTTATCAAAGAAACCAAGACTCTGGGGATGTTCAGTTGAACTCTCTCTGATAACACCTCTGCAATGGATAATCAGAGATCTGCAGCTGTAACCTAGCTAGCAAGCATTTGTTACCTTAAACTTAACTCACTACTAGTTTGTCTTAGCGCCCAAATAACCACTAAAATTATGAAATTATTACTTTGGAGTTTGACCTGAATGCAAAAACTAAAATCCCCTTCTTAGGAAAGCATTTACTGGCTCCCTAACTGGGGTTTAGTGGCCCTCCTCCAAGTTCTCCCAAGGTACCCACTGCTTACCACTCTCTTACCATGCTATCTTGAAAACAGCTATTTCCTGGTGCTACTCTTTCAATATTTCTGCAAATCTAAAATTCTATGAAAACTAAGTTACCCTAAAAAGCACACACTAACCGAGGCTGAAACAGGAGGAGAGGGGGTTCGAAGCCAGCCTCAGCTACTTAGTGAGGAACTTTGCAACTTAATGAGACTCTGTTTCAAAATAAAGAATTAAAAATAATCCTGGGGAGCCAGGCATGGTGGCCCACGTTTGTAATCCCAGCATTCGGGAGGCTGAGAAAGGAGGATCCGGGTTTGAGGCCAGCCTCAACTACCTAGTGAGGCACTCCGCAACTTAGTGAGATCCTGTTTCAAAATAAAGAATAAAAAACAGGGCTGGGGATATAGCTCGGAAGTAGCATGCCCCTGAGTTCAATCCCCAGTACCGCAAAAAAAAAAAAAATGCTGGGGGTCCCCTCCCCTCATCTCTCCTCTTTTCCCTTCCACCACCACCCCCTCTCTCCTCCAGCTTTTGTTTTGCCATGCCTAGTCTAAACTAACACAGATCTTACTCTTATTAAAAAGATTTTGGAGCGGGCGTGGTGGCGCACGCTTGTAATCCCAGCATTCGGGAGGCTGAGACCGGAGGATCCGGGTTCGCGGCCAGCCTCAGCTACCTAAGTGAGGCACTCCGCAACTTAGTGAGACCCGGTTTCAAAATAAAGAATAAAAAAAACTAGGGCTGGGGGTGTAGCTCAGAGGTAGAATGCCCCTGAGTTCAATCCCCAGTACCGCAAAAAAAAAGATTTTGGATTCTTCTCCCTCCCGAATGCTGGGATTACAAGCGTGCGCCACCACGCCCGGCTAGATTTTGGATTCTTAAAAAAAAAAAAAAAAATAGGGCTGGGGGTATAGCTCAGAGGTAGAATGCCCCTGGGTTGAATCCTCAGTACTGTTAAATAAATAAATAAATAAATAAATAAATAAATAAATAAATA
Source organism: Graphiurus murinus (assembly GCA_004027655.1). Lineage (NCBI taxonomy): Eukaryota > Metazoa > Chordata > Mammalia > Rodentia > Gliridae > Graphiurus > Graphiurus murinus. The sequence continues at coordinate 10,359 of PVLC010023505.1, forward strand.
AATAAATAAATGAGTAAATAAATAAATAAATGAGTAAATAAATACTAACATCTAATTAACAATAATTCTGTGCATTCTAAGCATTCAGAAGAATTCTTTTTTTTTTTTTTTGCGGTACTGGGGATTGAACTCAGGGGCATTCTACCTCCGAGCTACACCCCCAGTCCTATTTTTTATTCTTTATTTTGAAACCGAGTCTCACTAAGTTGCGGAGTGCCTCACTAGGTAGCTGAGGCTGGCCGCGAACCCAGATCCTCAGGTCTCAGCCTCCCGAATGCTGGGATTACAAGCGTGCGCCACCACGCCCGGCTAGCATTCAGAAGAATTCTTGACTAACAATTTGAATAGTCCAAACCTGTTGTAAAAACTGCCCCCAACAAAGTTTGAAGTACTGAATATTCAAACATGTACAACTTTAACTTAAACTTTTCTCCCCTATGGTTTAAAAAAAATAGTTTGATTTAATAATGTTTCTTACAAAATTCCCATATAGAAAACAAAAGCACTTAAAACCATAAATCTGAACCAATGACTCTAAAATTAATTTTTAGGTTTAGAGAGAAATGCTTTTGAACACAGTCCTCTAAATCTTTCCCTTTTTTTCCTCACTTTCCACACTGCAATACAAAGACAGCATTAAATGGAGAAAAGCTTTCATAGAGGAAACCAACAAAGTGTACAAGAAAGTAACTGTTTAAATAAACATGAATAGGAATACTTAAAGCTAAGCTACAAGCTACCTCTTCTTCCAATGCGTTCCTCAGACCTGCTTTGGTGCCAGAGATGTGCTGGTGACAAGCAGAAACTGCCAGATACACAGATGCCTTCAAATGTGATACTCAAGTGTTTACTACAGAACAACAGGAATTGGGGGGGGGGGGTTGTTTGTTTTTTTATTGTGGTACTGGGATTGAACCCAGGGGTATTCTACCTCTGCCACACCCCTGCCCCCAGCCCTATTTTATTTATTTATTTTTTTGCAGTACTGGGGATTAAACCCAGGGGCATTCTACCTCCAAGCTACACCCCCAGTCCTATTTTGTATTCTTTATTTTGAAACAGGGTCTCACTAAGTTGTGGAGAGCCTCACTAAGTAGCTGAGGCTAACCACGAACCTGGATCTTCTGGTCTCAGTCTCCCAAGTACTGGGATTACAAGCGTGTGCCACCACGCCCGGCCTATTTTATTTTTTATTTTGAAACAGGGTCTCACTAAGTTGCAGAGGGCCTCACTAAGTTGTTACGGCTGGCAGCAAAACTGTGATGCTCCTGTCTCAGTCTCCCAAATACTGGGATTACTAGGCATGTGCCACCACACCCAGCAGGAATTGTGATTTTTAAAAATTTCCATTTGTCCCCAAGAAAAGGTAAAGATTCCCACATCTTCAAATTCTCTTTTTCCTAAAGGACTATTTACAGGGTATAATACTTGACGGTCCTACTAAACTAATTATTAATAATAACACCTATGTCCTATGTCATACAAGATGTTTTTCACTACTTAGTGAGGCCCTCCACAACTTAGTGAGACCCTGTTTCAAAATAAAGAATAAAAAACAGGGCTGGGAGTGTAGCTTGGAGGTAGAATGCCCCTGGGTTCAATCCCCAGTACTGCAAAAAAAAAAAAAAAAGTTTGTTTTGTTTTTCATGAAAGTGAGCTCTTACCATATGAATGATTAGGAATCAAGAACAATGATAAATTCAAGTGGTTCATAAGGTGCTAACTGGTCAGGCATAGAGGTTTTCACACCTGTAATCCCAGTATTTAGGAGGATGAGACAGGAAGATTGCAGGTTCAAGGATAGCCTCAGCAACTTAGTGAGACTCTCAGCGACCTAGAGACACCCTGCTTCAAAAAAAGTGAGTCTAGGGTGTGTAGCTTGGAGGTAGAATGCTCCTGGGTTCATTCCCCACAAAGAGCTATTTTCTGAATCGTATGTATATGTTTATAAGAAAGAGGTAACTAGCTCCTCTCTCTCTTTTTTCCAGGTGCTGGAAATTAAACACAGGACCTTGAGCATGCTAAACATATGTTTTTCTATTGAGCTACTGATCCAGCCCTAGTATATTATTTACTAAAATGAATTTGTGGGCTAGGGGTACAATTCAGTGGTAGAGTGCTTGCCTAGTATGCTCGAGGCCCTGGGTTTGATCCCCAGTACCACACACATACACACAAAAGAAGTTAATATAAAATGATAGCAGAAAAAAAAAAAAAAGATGAAGACTGATTATATCTACTTCATGACAAAAGAAACAAAGTGAAAAGCCTCTCTCTTAAGTGTGTAAGAAAAAGGCCTTGTAGGGAGAAAATGGGACTTTAGAGGGACTCCAGATGAAGGAGAATCCTTAGGTGAACAAAGAATTTGACTTAATGGAAGGTGAAGGGGGTAGGGAGGACACCCTCATGAGCATGATGTACTTTCTATGAACACATCAAAGTCAATTACTAAACTGATCTTGAGAAGGAGGGAAGAGGAGGGAGTGGGGCGGGAATTGGGGAAGGGTTAAATGAGAAATGTGTGCATGTATGTCATTACCTATACTAGCTTGTACCTAACCAAAAAAAAAAAAAAAAAGAAAAAGGCCTTGATCTATAATCTATTCAAACTAAGTAGATAAGATTAGAATTCCTTAACTGAAGCCGGGCGTGGTGGCACACGCTTGTAATCCCAGCATTCGGGAGGCTGAGACCGGAGGATCCCGGTTCTCGGCCAGCCTCAGCTACCTCGTGAGGCACTCCGCAACTTAGTGAGACTCGGTTTCAAAATAAAGAATAAAAAAATAGGGCTGGGGGTGTAGCTCGGAGGTAGAATGCCCCTGAGTTCAATCCCCAGTACCGCAAAAAAAAAAAAAAAAAAAAAAAAGAATTCCTTAACTGAAAGACACACAACACATCCAGTACATAAAGTACAAACAGTGCAACAAGAATTGGAGAAGTGTGTGTTTCTCCCTCTCTCTCCCACAGTGGTCATTAAGACACTAGCTTAGACTGTTTTACTAACTTTGCATGCCACAGTAATAATCTCAAAACTGGAAACATCTTGCTTGGCCTAACAGAATAGCACAATTTCAACAAGCACCAAGTTTGCTGTTTCTCATCTAAGTTTACTTTTGAGTCTGTTTTGAGGTTAAAAGAAAAACTTGATATTGAGACCATCTAAACATAAAATGGGGGTGGGGAGACAAGTATGGCTGTACAGGCTATAATCCCAGTACTTGGGAGGCTGACATCAAGTTCAAGGACAGCCTGGGCAATTTATCAAGACCCTGTTTCAAAATAAAAAGAGCTGGGGATGTAGTTCATTGGTAAAACACCTCTGGGTTCAATCCCCAGTGAATGAAAAGAAAAGAGAAGAGAAGAAAAGAAGAACAAGGAAAAGAAAAAGAGAGAGAGAGCCAAGCGTGGTGGCACACGCTTGTAATCCCAGCATTTGGGAGGCTGAGACCGGAGGATCTGGGTTCTCGGCCAGCCTCAGCTACCTAGTGAGGCCCTCTGCAACTTAGTGAGACCCTGTTTCAAAATAAAGAATAAAAAATAGGGCTGGGGGTATAGCTTGGAGGTGGAATGCCCCTGAGTTCAATCCCCAGTACAAAAAAAAAAGAAGCTGGGCATGGTGGTGCACGCTTGTAATCCCAGTACTTGGGAGGCTGAGACTGGAGGATCTGGGTTCGAGGCCAGCCTCAGCTGCTTAGTGAGGTTCTCCACAACTTAGTGAGACCCTGTTCAAAATAAAGAATACAAAATAGGACTGGGAGTGTAGCTTGGAAGTAGAATGTCCCTGGGTTCAATCCCCAGTACTGCAAAAAAAAAAAAAAAGAGAGAGAGGAGAGAGAGAGAGAGAGAGAGAGAGAGAGAGAGAAAGAAAATGTTAAGAGGAGAGAGGGAGTAAGATGTGGGGAAGAAGAGTACAGTTGATAACGAAACCAGATGCCTGGGCGTCAAAGGTGATAAAGGTAGGGAGAAATGTGGCCTGGCTGTCAAGAAATACTGATCTTTTGACAAAAAATACCATTAATTAACTAGAGACTTCAGAACTGAAAGATCTGGCATGCAGTAAATAGAACTCTTCATGTCCTCTGCTCAGGGCTCTGGAGGCTAACCAGCTTCCAAACCTCCTTACTGATCACATTTCAGGTCACTGAAGTCTTGCTTCCAAGGCCTATACCTTGATCTTTGTTCTCCCAGCTCTCATGGTGAGTTTCCTGCCAACTTCCTCCTAACCAGAACTTTACAGCAGTGTGTTTCCCTTTGGGGGACCAACCTGGCCTCCTCAACTGCCACCTCTATCCTGGAATGCAATCTCAAACTCTGTGAACAATTTCAAAGAGCCCTGTTTACTAGGGGGAAAAAGGAGGGAGAGGCTATTAAAAGGTCTACATCTAGCCTGGCACACGCTTGTAATCCCAGCATTCAGGAGGCTGAGACCGGAGGATCTGGGTTCTCGGCCAGCCTCAGCTACCTAGTGAGGCACTCCGCAACTTAGTGAGACTCGGTTTCAAAATAAAGAATAAAAAATAGGGCTGGGGGTATAGCTCAGAGGTAGAATGCCCCTGAGTTCAATCCCCAGTACCGCAAAAAAAAAAAAAAAAAGGTCTACATCTACATTTTGACTTAGAAAAAAAATGTTTTGTTCTCATACTTGCTTAATATTTTTACTCTGGAAAATATGGAGAGTGATTATATTAAATCCTCTGTGTGTGTGTGTGTGTGTGTGTGTGGTACTAGGGATTGAACCCAGGGGCATTCTATCTCTGAGCTACACCCCCAGCCCTAGTTTTTATTCTTTTTTTTGCAGTACTAGAGATTAAACTCAGGGGCATTCTACCTCCAAGTTATACCCCCAGCTCTATTTTATATTCTTTATTTTGAAACAGGGTCTCACTAAGTTGCAGAGGGCCTCACTAAGTAGCTGAGGCTGGCCACAAACCTGCAATCCTCCTGTCTTAGCCTCCCAAGTACTGGGATTACAAGCGCGCCACCATGCCCAGCTAAATCCATTTATTCTAATGACAGATTTTGGCTCTCAAATGTAAACTGACCCATGTGAGTGTGAGTGTGTGTAAGAGAGAGAGAGAAAGAGAGAGAAAGAAAGAGGGGGGGGGATTGAACCCAGGGGCATTCTACCTCTGACCTATACCCCTACTCCTATTTTATTTTGAAATAGGGTCTCCCAGCCAGGCGTGGTGGCACACACTCGTAATCCCAGTACTAGAGAGAATGAGACAGAATGATTACAGGTTGAAGGCCAGCCTCGACAATTTAGAGAGGCCCTGTTTCAAAATAAAAAATAAAAAAGAGCTGGAAGTGTGAGCTCCAAGGTAGAATCCTCCAAGTTCCTTCCCCAGTACCACAAAAAGAAATAAATAAAATAAAAAAAGGTCTCCCTAAGCCACTGTTTGCTGGCCTAGGACCTATGATCCTCCTGTCTCAGCCTCCCAAGTACTAGGTACTAGGATTATAGGTGTGTACTACCATACCTGGCTGACCCTGACAATCTTAAGTGCATATTTTCTTCAATGTTCCATGCTATTCAATTCCTTTTCTTTTCTATGCAATGTTGAGAACTAAACCCAGGACTTTGCTCATACTTGGCAAGGGCTCAACAACTGACCTATAACCCCAAGCCAGCATTTCTTCTCTTAAAGCAAAGGAAAATTATATGTAAAAACAAACACCTACTACTAAATTATCCAGCCAATGCTGGGCGTGGTGACACAAGGTTGTAATCCCAGTACTTGGGAGGTTGAGACAGGAGGATGGCAGGTTCAAGGACAGCCTCAGTAAGTAAAGAGACTCTCATCAACCTAGCAAGACCTTGTTTCAAAATAAAAATAAAAGTGCTGGGGGTGTAGCTTGGAGGTAGAATGCTCCTGGGTTCAATCCCCACTACCACCACAAAAAAAAAAAAAATCCAGCCTTGCATATGCTGACTTCTGTTCTTTGGCACCTGATAGAATATTAATAATTTACTTATAGCCTTCTCCTTTCATTACAAAGGAGTTTTAACAAATATTAGGTTACTAGAGATGAGACAGAAACAGACAAATAAGAACTCCATACAACATGACCTACCAACAATAAGCATAGGGACAGATCAAAAACTCTGATTTCCTAATAGATGATCTACTGGAAACGTTGATCCTTACGCTGAATAATGCGAATTACTCTAACCTTAAATTAAAATGAAGAGGCAGGCAGGGCTGTGCATGCCTATAATCCCACCACTCAGAATGCTAAGGCAGGAGGGTTGAAAGTTCTGCAACTTAGCAAGACCTTGTCTCAAAATAAAAAAAACGGAAAAAGGTCAAAGTCCTATCTCAGTGGCAAAGCACTCTGGTTTCAACCCTCATTACTGGAAAAATAAAATTGTTTTTATTGGAAAATTAAATTACTTTCAAAAAATAAAAAAAATTTAAAATAAAATTATTTTTAGTGTAAGAGTTGGATAATAAATGTATTTTTGTTATTCTTTATTACTGTTCTTATTATTATTGCTTTACTTTTTTTTTTTTTTTTGCGGTACTGGGGATGGAACACAGGGGCATTCTACCTCTGAGCTATAGCCCTATTTTTTATTCTTTATTTTGAAACCGAGTCTCACTAAGTTGCGGAGTGCCTCACTAGGTAGCTGAGGCTGGCCGCGAACCCGTATCCTCGGGTCTCAGCCTCCTGAATGCTGGGATTACAAGTGTGCGCCACCACGCCCGGCTTATTATTATTCTGATGTCATTAAAATACTTTATTGGTTTTAATTTGGCCAGAATACCTGGAAGACTCTTTTTTGTGTCTCTAGGGGCCATTTAGTGTTAATTGTTCAATAAATGTTAAATTATAACAGAAGGTGGGAGAATCACTTCAGCCTATGAGTCCTTAATATCAACCTGTACAACATAGTGAGAGTCCCATTTATTTATTTATTTATTTATTTACTTACTTACTTACTTATTTATTTTTGGTGGTACTGGGGATAGAACCCAGGAGCATTCTACCTCCAAGGTATACCCCTAGCCCTTTTGTTTATTTGAAACAAGGTCTTGCTAGGTTGCTGAGAGTTTTACTATATTGTTGAGGCTGTCCTTAAACCTGCAATCCTCTTTTCTCAGCCTCCCAACTACTGGGGCTACCAGTGTGGGCCACTATACCTGGCTATGAGGCCCCATCTTTAAAAAACAGGGGGGTGGGGCCTGGAGGGAAGTACTCCAAGAGTTGTGTGCATGTATGTTTCTATCACTCTATACCCCAATATGATGTATAATTACAATGTACCAAATAAAAGTATAAAAAAAAAGTGGCATACAGGGAATAAAACAAGGGTCCAGATCTTCTAACTCCTTACAGTCTGCCCATAAAATGCCCTTGTCTTCTTTTCTAAAGTATTTTATTCAAACCACAGAGACTCAGAGAGATAATAATAATGGCAACAAGCCGGGCGTGGTGGCCCACGCTTGTAATCCCAGCATCATTCGGGAGGCTGAGACCGGAGGATCTGGGTTCGTGGCCAGCCTCAGCTACCTAGTGAGGCACTCCGCAACTTAGTGAGACTCGGTTTCAAAATAAAGAATAAAAAATAGGGCTGGGGGTGTAGCTCGGAGGTAGAACGCCCCTGAGTTCAATCCTCAGTACCGCAAAAAAAAAAATAATAATAATAATAATAATAATAATAATAATAATGGCAACAATATTGGGGTGGCAGCCTTCCCTTTCTGTCTCAAACAAACTCACTTTAAAGGTGTCACTGTCAAGAGCTAGGCATGCTTGTAATTCCAATATTTTGAAGGCTGAGAAGGAAGATCACAGGTTTGAGTCCAGACTCAGCAACTTATCAAGGCTCTCAGCAATTTAGCAAGGCTCTCAGCAACTTAGTGAGACCTTGCTTCAAAATAAGAAAATAAATAAAAAATAGGGCTAAGGGTCCAGCTCAGAGGTAGAATACCCCTGCCTGGGTTCAATCCCTAGTAACTAACACACACACACACACACACACACACACACACACACACACACACACAGAGGATGCCACTTCCTTGCCTCTCCATTCAGGAACAAATAAAGAATAAAGAGGTTTCAAAGAGCCGGACGTGGTGGCGCACGCTTGTAATCCCAGCATTCGGGAGGCTGAAACCGGAGGATACGGGTTCGCGGACAGCCTCAGCTACCTAGTGAGGTACTCCGCAACTTAGTGAGACCCAGTTTCAAAATAAAGAATAAAAAATAAGGCTGGGGTTATAGCTCGGAGGTAGAACGCCCCTGAGTTCAATCCCCAGTACCGCAAAAAAAAAAAAAGAGGTTTCAAAGGTGCTGTCCTCTAGTCTCACCAGGTTCATATCCAATTTTCAATCCTAACGAAGTATTAAAGTATCTTAATCCAAAGCTAAATAACTAAACCTACATGATCTGTACTCCAGTCAAATCTGGCCATAAGCGGTACTCTTTTTCATAAATTCAAAGTTTTGCATTTTGTGATTTTTTTTTCCTAATAATGCTATGTGTATAATGATCAGCACCTTTTTTGCAATGGAGAATTAGAGGACAAAATAGTCTTTCACTGGAGTCTCTCAGACAGCCCCAAGAAAAACTGAGAGAAATTTTTTTTTTTTTTTTTTTTTTTTTTTGCGGTACTGGGGGTTGAACTCAGGGGCATTCTACCTCTGAGCTATACCCCCAGCCCTATTTTTTTTTATTCTTTATTTTGAAACCGAGTCTCACTAAGTTGGGGAGTGCCTCACTAGGTAGCTGAGGCTGGCCATGAACCTGGATCCTCCGGTCTCAGCCTCCCGAATGCTGGGATTACAAGCTTGCGCCACCACGCCCGGCTTGAGAGAAATTTTTAAGCCCACACAAAGGGCATACACTTGCCCCAGGCACCTGGATATATGTCCACGATAAGGAGACAGGATATAAAGTTGTCTCATTCAGCAGCACCCACCCAAGCTCTTAGCATTGAATGTCAAACAGAAAAGATCCTGCTTCATGAATATCATTCTCCAACCTTCACTGAGTCAAAACTGAACCAATGCTGCTTAATAGCTCTGTAGCTACTAAGGGAAGACCACTGATTTCCTAACATCAGAATAATATTAGCTTCACATCAAACTTCCCTATTCCTTAACAATAAGTGCAGCCAGACTGCTCAGAAATTCCCCTACTGAGTCCCACAGCCATTCCGGAAGCATGAGAAACCAAGTATGCTGAAATCATGGCCTTTTTGGTATCTCATTCAAAATAAACTGCCTAAGCCAAGTAAGACTGTAAGCGAAATATTAGCCAATGCAAAAACAGCCAATGAAGTTCTCCGGTTTCATTTACCAACACAGCTACCACAGAATATGACCTAGTACAATGAGTTTCCAACCTTGTTTAATAAAACGTCTAACAGAAGGCTTCCAGTCACATATAATTAAACTACACCCTTGGAGCAAAGTTAATGATGTGTATGGAAAGTACAGGCCTAAGGGTTCATTGGTGATAAGCCAAGGGCTTCTGGAGCAAAAGGATAAGTAATGAGGTCAGAATTCTTTCGTTTAGAATCTGTAGTGGGGAAAAAAGGCACATGTCGGTAATAGCAAAAACGCCTACATGGAAAGAACTGTTCTAAGCAATTTGTGTGTATTAACTGATTTAATACTCACCAGCATCTCTGTAAGATTGAGATCATCCATCTCCATTTTAAGTATGTGAACAAAAGAACAAAGGGGCTAAGCAACTTGCACAAAGGTTTATACAGTCAAGAAGTGATATAAACTGGTCAGGCTTCAGATTTCAGAGAAATCAAGGTAAACACAGCTTCCTCTGGTTTCATCAACATTCACTAAAATTAGGACCCCAGAAGCCCATCTCTTCTGTGAGCTCTCCTTCCATATGTTTGCCTTTGCTTTCCACTTCAAAGCGATGTCACATCCTCCATTCACAATACCCGTTGGAAAGCAATGGGCAGTATGCGAATACCTTCATAGTACATGGAGGAGGCTCAAGTTCAGTTTCCTTAACTTCTCCCCTAGTGATGATCTCCGAAACAGTCTGATAGATGAGGTAGGGAATTCGAGGGAACCGAAAGGGAGTCCAATGGACGCAGAACATCAAAAAGTAAGCGACAGTTTTAAAAGTTGGGACATATGAAACCGAAGGATTAGCGAGCATCCACCCCACTTACATAGCGTGTGCAGGATGTCCCTACAGAAATACCCTTCTTCTGAAGTCCTGAATCTAGAGCGGTCCTGGGAACTGCACAAACAACTAAAACCACACTACACACAAAAACTGAGCGGCTGCCCGGGCCCTTCACCGGGTAGGCGCTCCGTGGGTGTCGACTGGACTCAAGTGGATTTTTGCTGCACTGAGGGCGGCGGCGGGAGGCCCCCGACAGCAGGCCAGCCCCCAAGGCCGTAGGGCAGCGGCGGGAGACCTTCCTCACCGTGCGCGCGTAGACCCTCCGTGGGGTCGCACGGGTCAGCTCACCTAGACCACAGGCCACGGTGAGCCCTCAGGTCCAGCCGGGGTTGGGCCATTTGTCTTAGTCTGCGGCACGCAAGGGTCGTGTCCCCGTGACCCGCGGAGTTCGCTTCCCGCCTCCCGTCCCCGGAGCCCTAATCTCGGTCTTTCTTCGAATATCGAGTCTCCGTCCGCGCCCTCAAGCCCTCGCCAGGCGTCGCAGGCCCGTCTTCCCCGCACGTCCACGCGCAGCCCCGCACAGGCGCCCGAGCCTGCCCCAGCCCACTCCGGGGCCGCGAGACCCTTCTCCCCTTCCGCCTGCAGAAAGCGGGGCGATATGACCCTTGACCTCGCCTACCCCTCGCCTTACCCGCTCCTCCACCTCCTGACACGCAGTCCCCGCGCGGGCGACTCCATATCCCGGGAGCCAGCGCCAACTGGGCCAACCCCCTTCCTTCCCCCGATTGGCCGAAAAGACGGCAGCTGCATATTCCTATTGGCCGGATCCCTGCAGCTGCCGGTGCGCCTGGCCAACCAAGCTAGTACAGAGGCCCCGCCCATCCCAAAGATGGGGCGGAGCCGGGGCGGGGCAAGTGGGAGCTGGTTTTTGCTGGGTAGCCGATTCTTGCTGTCGCTGTTGAGACCTACAGTACACGTGAACTTCGGAGCTCGCATCCCTTCTACGGTTTGGACAGACAAGTCCCCGGCCGCCTCACTGACAAGTCTTTTTCTTCAGGAGATGTGATTCTACCAGGTACAGCCCTATCCTATAAGTAGGAAGGACCATTTCTTTTCGCTTCCAGAGCCATATCACAGTATCTACTGCCAAGAGCACCCCACGCCTGGGAGGAACCGGGAAACATCGGCCAGTACAGCCAGTTCGACCGCATCGAGTGTCCTACTCCCAAGTCTCAGCCTGGTTTGCCTCCATCCCACATAGCTCTGTCTCGCTTCTCCCCACACTTTATCCCTGCCCATTTCAGAGCATTCCCACTCCATTCCCATCCTCAAGCGCACACTTCAGTGTCTCTCACCTAGGATGACGGTCGGACTAGTGAAGAGCAGACAACAACTGGCCTGACTAAACATCCTAATTTTCTACAGTGTCCTTTGGAGCTCCCCAAAACTTTCTTAGACTCCCTTACTGCTTATAGCATTAAAGATAGTCTTCTCACGTTAAAAACTGCTAGAAAAAAAAAACTTTATTATTTAGTAAAAGAGTCCAAGATATGAGGAAAGAGGAGTGAACCGCAAAAAGAAAAATTCAGATAAAGAGCAAAAGAAAAGACTTAAGGAGCAAAGAAAAAAAGAAATGGGCCATGCATCATCTGCTTCCTGGTGCAAACTGGTTTCCATACAGAATTTCTCCTGGAGAAAAGAGAAAATGTATAAATTAGTTTTGAGACTCTACAGCGAATCTGTGGAGTTTGAGAAAGTCTAAAGTCCCTCTAGACTAGAACCTTTCCTTTGGGAACCTCTGCTGCACCTGGAAAATAAAGGGGATAGAGCTTCTCTTGTCCCCCTCCGGGTCTGCTCAACTGGGCAGCTTCCCTGGGCTGTCACATACTTGCCGGCTACTTACTTAGCTCACAGTCTGGAGCTGCCTCCTTCTGAAGTTGCTTCTTCCCCATGGTGTAGAACTGGTTTGGCTTTTCCCAGGTTTGCCCTGGCTCTATATATGCAGACAAGTGCGCCTCTGCCGGTTAGTAAGGACACTTGAAGCTGCTGTAGGCAATGCAGCATTGGTGAAGACTGGTATGGAATTTCAAGAAGCAAACCACACCCTACAGAGCATTATCAATTTCATCTTTGACCTCACCATGAAAAGGGAAGCATTATATATCTGCCACTCCTAGATATTAATTAGCAATTAATTGAGTTTAAAATTTTTATCCTAAGATTTCATTTCTGTGCCATGTGGCAGGAGCAGGAGATAGAGGCGGGCCTTTGGGAGCAGGTATATGAAAGGGGTGGAGTAGGAGGAAACTCTTCCTTCAGGATGCCACTCCCTTTGGAGTTCAGGTACTTGTACCAAGACTGCTTGTCCACTAGGACTCTGCTCCTCAGAGACATGAGGTGAAATCAATTAACCCAAAGGCCTGACAGTTCACATGTATTTTCCACATAGTACGTGCAGTACAAATGCAATTATGAGTAGTTTTAAAGTATAGGTGAAAATGCCGCCTGGTCTGTCCCTTGGAATCTAAAGGAGCCGCTGGCATCAGCCTGTTCAGTCAATGATCTACAGGCACATAAAATAGGGTAAACCCAGGACTCAGTGCCTGACTGCTTGACGGAAAAGAAAGGAGAAACACACACACACACACACACACACACACACACACACACACACATCTCACCTCTGAGAATGCAAAAAAGAAATCTAGAGCAACTCAAGAATTTCTCAATCTGAAAGGAGGGCTAGTGCAAGAATGAGGAAATACGGCCTCAGGGAAATGACTTAGAAAACAACTGGAAAGCAGAGGCCTAGGAATAGGGTGAGACATAGGAGAGGAGACAGTTCTGCTTATAGGTAATAGTTTTCTGACAGTTTTAAAGAGATTCTGTGTAATACCATAAAAACATAATATCAGAGAAATAAAAAAAGAAAGAAAAGCAGTAACCAATTCAAATTAACCAAGGTGGGCTAATTCCTAGCAAGTGACTTTGCTTCCTACACAGAACAACCATCATCTTAGTAGAAGGAACTGTGGATCTTCTCCCAGGACCCAGAAGAAAGTGTCTTTGCCCTGGGGGCTCACACAGCATTACAAGCTATATCATTACAACTTGATCTCTGTCCTGTACTTGTTCTGATCAGACATGTTCCTAAGGCTAGGGAACCCTGCAGATTTGCCTGGGAACAATTTGTCCCCTTTCAGGAAAATAGAAGTACATGTAAAATTACCTATGAACTAAAATCATGCAGGGAAAAGGCTTGAGTTTATGAATTCTAAAGGTAGGAATAGGGCTAGAAATGTAACTTAGTATAGAGTGCTGACCTAGCATGTGTGAAGCCCCAAGATTTGATCCCCAGCACCATAAAAAATAAGAATAATAAAAATAGGAATGGATTTTACAATGAGACTCAACCATGGCCTCACCATTTCCTTTAGTTATCTGTTTCTCCCTGGATACTCACTCCATTCTTGCCTTGCTGGTCTCACTTGGAGTTATGGACAAGACTAACTGAATTTTTGTGTGTGTGTGTGTGTGGAACTGAGGATTGAACCCAGGAGCATTCTATCTCCAGGCTACACTCTCAGCCCTATTTTTTATTCTTTATTTTGAAACAGGGTATTACTAAGTAGCTGAGGCTGACCATGAACCCGGATCCTCCTGTCTTAGCCTCCCTAGTACTGGGATTACAAGCGTGTCCCACAACACCTGGCTCTAACTGAATTTTTATGATGTACAAACACTGTAACACTTCAGAAACATACATCGATCCTCACAATAAATTCATGAGGCAGGAATTATTGTTATCTTCATTTTGCAATTAGGAATCAGAGGTTGGCGGAGGTTAAGTAATTTGCCTAAGGACACGTAGCTCACCTGCCAGAACGCAAATCTGGTAGATCCAGCAGTCAGCACTAAATTCACTAAACATTCCATAGGACAGAAATAGTAACTCATTTCTACATAGAGATCAATAAATATGGTACCATGTGTTAATACCTATCATTATTGTGTGTTATTTATTTATTCAATCCCTAGTTTCTGGTACTAGGGATTGAACACAGGGCTATCTACCTCTCAGCTGCACTCCCAGCCCTATTTTATTTTTTATTTTGAAACAGGGTCCCATTAGGTTGCTGAGGCTGTCCTAGAACCTGCTATCCTCCTGTCTCAGCCTTCCAAGTACTGGGATTAGCAGTGTACACCACCACACCCAGCTGTGTGGTTTTTTTATATAAGAGGCTCTTTCTTCCATAGTCTCCTTCCACCTACTCTCTGAGTACTCTTCTTCATACCTTCTTTTTCTTTTTCTCCATAACAAGTGACAGAAAATGAATCCTACTCTTCCCTGGAAAACTTCTTATTCTTTGAGTCCCTTAAAATACCCATCACTGCACTCTTTCCCTAACTCCCCTGGGGAGCATTAATTCATTCTACATTCTGTCTGCTACCCAAGCACTTCTTATCCTGCTCAAGCACATTAACTCGTTCTATATTTATTTACTGAGAATCTACTTTGTAGCCTAGTAGTGGAAGGTCTCCCAAAGTTGCTGAGGCAAGCCTTGAATCTGCTATCCTGCTGTCTCAGCCTCCCAAATACCGGGATTACAGGTGTGTAGCATAGTGCCCAGCTTTATGTACTTATTTCTAAAATTTTGTCTTAGTCAGATGTGGTGGTGCGTCCTATAATCCCTGTACTTGGGAGGCTGAGACAGGAGGATTGCAGGTTCTCAGGTAGCCTCAGCAACTTAGCAAGACCCTTTGCAACTCAATGAGACCCTGTTTCAAAAATAAAATAGGGCTGGGAGTATAGCTCAGAGGCACAATGCCCCTGGGTTCAATACCCAGTATCACACTTATACAAAAAAGTTGTGCCTTACCGGGCGTGGTGGCACATGCTTGTAATCCCAGGATTCGGGAGGCTGAGATCGGAGGATCCGGGTTCTCAGCCAGCCTCAGCTACCTAGTGAGGCACTCCGCAACTTAGTGAGACTCGGTTTCAAAATAAAGAATAAAAAATAGGGCTGGGGGTATAGCTTGGAGGTGGAATGCCCCTGAGTAGTTCAATCCCCGGTACCGCAAAAAAAAAAAAAAAAAAAAAAAAAAAAAAAAAAAAA
>PVLC010023506.1:0-25608 GCA_004027655.1 Graphiurus murinus
ACCTGCAAATACCCCCTCTGCAGCACTTAGCATGTTGTTTTATTATGAGTGTTCTTTTTCTAAACATCATGAAACAATTGTATTCAGAATTTTTATATGCATCCTTAACACCAGGGTGTTAATCATCATTAAAGCCACTCTTTAAGTTCTCTAACTCAGTTTTCCAGAACACATCAGCTTCACTTCCATGCAAACTGTTTGAGATGCAGCACTTTAAAAAATCTACATAGAGAGCCCAGAGTGAACTTCAATGGTAGAGCGCTTGCTTTGAATGCTGGAGGCCCTGGGTTTAATCGCCAGTATTGAAGAAAAAAAAAGTTAAAAATCCATTAAGGATGCTACCGATGAAATTTATTCCAAGCCCTAATAGTCATTTGAATAACATTTAATTTTTTCTTTCATCCTGTATGTATACATTGGTGTTCTCTGCAATATGCCCTCTTACAGTGTTACTTTAAGGTTGTTATTATTGTTTGCAATGGGAATTGAACCCAGGGGCATTCTACCTCCAAGCTATACCTCCAACCCTTTTTCATTTATTTTTAATATGCTTTTTCATTTTTTATTATTTTGAAACAGTCTTTCTTTTTTATTTTTATTGGTGCATTGTAATCTTACATCTTTGTTAGGTACAAACTGGTAAAGGCATACATGCACACATCTGTCATTTAACCCTTCCCCAATTCCCACTTTCTCCTCCTCCCTCCTTCTCTGTTCAGTTTAGTGATTGACTTTGCTATGTTTGTGAAAGTAGGTCATGTGCATTAGGGTGTTTCCCTCCCCCTCATCATCTCCAGTTACACCACCTTCTTTGCTCATCTAAGGTTTCTCCTTCTTCATCTAGAGTCCCTCTTGTGTCCCACTTTCTCCCTAGCTTCCACATATTAGGAAGAGCATACGATTTTTCACTTTTTGTGACTGACTAATCTCACTTAACATAATGTTTCCAGTTCCATCCATTTCCCTGCAAATGACATGATTTTGTTCTTCTTTATAGCTCAGTAAAATTCCATTGTGTACATATCCCATAGTTTCATAATCCATTCATCTGTTGATGGACATCTTAGCTGGTTCCATAGTTTGGCAATTGTATGACTATAAACATAAACATGCATTGGTCTGATAGTTTGGTTTCCATTCTTTTGGGTAGATACCCAGAAGTGGTGTTACTGGATCATATAGTAGGTTCATTCCCATTCGTCTGAGGATCCTCCATACTGTTTTCCAAAGTGTTTGCACTAATCTGCAATCCCACCAACAATGTATTAGGGTTTCCACTTCTCAACACCCTCACCAGCATTTGTTGTTGTTTGTGGTTTTTATGATTACCATTCTGATTGGTGTTAGGTGAAATCTCAGGTTGCTAATGATGTTGAATGTTTCCTCATATATTTATTGGCCATTTGTATTTCTTCTTTTGTGAAGTGTCTATTTAGATCCTTTACCCATTTTTTGATTGGGTTATTTGTTTTCTTAGTTGTGAGTTTCTTGAGTTCTCTGTATATTCTAGGTATTAGTCCTCTATCGGAGGAGTACCTGGCAAAAATTTTGTTGTTGTTTGTGTTTTTTGTCAGGTACTCCTCCAGGGTCTTTCTAAGTTGCTGAGGCTGCCTGGTCGGTTAGAGGCTTGTTTTGTGAAGGATTCATTGAGGAAAGATATGGAAGACACGTCTTAAAGGAAGATTAGAGAAACTTCCAGTTTTGGCTCAGAATGTAGAGATCTGCAAATAACTTCACTCCCACCTTTACAAAAACAAAACAGCCAGATAAACTGCAGGTTCATGACTTTCCTTGAATATGCTGGAAAACAGGTTTCAGGGCAATCAACTAGCCAGAAATCTGAGGAGAGACATCTAGAGGAAGAGCCTTGCTGGGCAAGTACTGCTGGACACAAGAGGACTTCAGGTAGAAAAGTTAACAAACTAGTGAAGGTGGGTCCTGGGCTGATGGCCGCACACAGAGGTGCTGACACCCCCTTTTAGGCTTTTCCCATAGACCCCTTGCCAAGTCCTCAGACGAATGGGAATGAACCTACCATATGATCCAGCAGTACCACTTCTGGGTATCTACCCAAAAGAATGGAAACCAAACTATCAGACCAACGCATGTTTATCTATGTTTGTAGTTATACAATTCCCAATTGCCAAACTATGGAACCAGCTAAGATGTCCATCAACAGATGAATGGATTACAAAACTATGGGATATGTACACAATGGAATTTTACTGAGCCATAAAGAAGAACAAAATCATGTCATTTGCAGAGAAATGGATGGAACTGGAAAACATTATGTTAATTGGTGAGGGTCCTGAGAAGGTGTCCTCCAGGTGCAGGAGGGGAGCAGCAGCTGCTATGAAGGGAATATGGCCCCCTCCCAGCCCCTTCTTTATCTCACCTGTGGGGGAAAAAACATCTCAAATCTGAAGAGGGAAGGGAGATAGAGCATCTCCTTAGGGAACTGGTGGAAATCTATCGAAGCTGGAAGAAAGAAAATTATATTTTTGAGAAATTATATAGGAAACATTATACATATAGTATTAATATATAGTAGTATGCAATGTGAAACTGATATATAACATATACTGTATCTAATATTATATATGTAGAGATATGTAGATATAGACAGAGGGCAGGAGGGCTGCTGATCCCAGAATTCCAGCTGTGTTTGTGGCAGAAGCATTACAAAGCTCTCAGCATTGAGACTTAATCAGAAAAACAGAGGGCACCTCCCTCCCCACCACCACCAGGATCAGCAGCATTTCTTAACAGGTGACCTTGGAATCCAGGCGGGAGAGTTGTGAAGATGCGGAAGCAGATCCTCTCTGAGGCACAGCTCAAAGGAAAGGTGTCAAGTTCGGGGTGCAGCACTAAGAAGAAAATCTCTGCAACATAACCCCACATCCTAAGTACAAGATATCCCTGTAGGAATGTGAAACCTCAGGGCCCTGAAGATTATCATTCCAGAGAGAACCTCACACCCAGCTCAACTCCTGACTGAATGGACTCAAATATCTTCCAGAAGCCGGAGCCAAAGGATAGGTAGGCCTGTGTCCAAGCAAAAACAGTCATTCCCCTCAGCCTCTACTCTCCAACACAAGATGTCTGCCTTTCATAAAAATCATGGGTCGTCCTAAAGGGCAAGAAAAAACACCATACTTCCAAGAGACAAAGCAGTCACTAGAACCAGATAGGACATCGATGAGTGAGATGAGTGAATCATCTGCCAAGAAATTTAGAATGACTATGACTAACATGTTATAACAATCAATGGAAAGGACGGATCATATGCAAGATCAAATGGACAATTTCGGCAGAGAGATGCAAAGTATAAGAAAGAATCATTTGAAAATGCAAGAGATGAAAACCACAGTAAGAGGTGGAGAATGTCTACCAGGCTCTCCAGTTGACTCAGCAGAGGCAAGGAGAGAATCAAGAGCTTCAAGTCAGGTCACTAGGAGGTACCCAAACTGAACCACAGGCCAGGGGAAAATGGGAAAGGGGAAAAAAAACTGAATGTACCAAATAGTCTAACACATGTGCAATTAGAATCCCAGGAGGAAGAAGAGAGAGAACGAGGCAGGAGAATTTAAATTTAATTTAAATTGAAGAAATAGATTTCCAAAAATTAATGATGGGTATCAAATCATAAATACCAAAAAAAAAAACAAACAAACTCAAGAGAACACCAAGCATGGTAAATACAAAAACAAAACATCTATGTATGTCATAATTAAGCTGCTGTCAACAAGAGACAAAGAGAAAATACTGAAGATCAATAAAATAGGTGCATTACATTGAGAGGGAGAAAAATAAGAATCACCAAGCACTTCCTGTGAGAAAACCTGTAGCCAGAGGGCAATAAAGTAACATATATAAAGGGCTATAAAGGGCTGAAATGCAAAAAAACTCAGCCAAGAATTATGTACTCAGTGAGAATATCTTTCAAAAATGAAGAAATAAGCTGGGTGTGTATGATGGCACACGCCTGTAAATCCAGTACTTGGGAGGCTGAGACAGTAGGATTGCAGGTTCAAGCCCAACCTCAGCAACTTAATGAGATCCTTAGCAACTTATCAAGACCCTGTTTCAAAATTTTTTAAAAAGGGGGGAACTAGGGGTAGTTTCTTGGAGGTAGAATGCCGCTGGGTTCAAGTCCCAGTGTTTCTCTCCCAAAAAAAGGAAAGAAATAAAGACTTCTCAAACGAATTAAGAACTGAAAGCTTCATTGACAGTAGACCTTTAATACAAGAAATGATACAAGAACTTTGATAAGTAAAGGAACATGACAACAGACAGAAAATTAAATCTATACAAAGAAGTAAAGAGAACTCAAAATGCATATCAGATGACAATAAAGGAAAATTAATTTTCTTATTCTTAATTACTCAGAAAAAAAGTGTCTAAAGGAAAAGTGATAGACCTATATTTTACGCTTATCACATCTGTAAAGACAAAATATATGCCATTATAAATTGTAAAATGAAAAAATACAAAATATGAGAATACAGCGGATGAGAGAGAGGAAACAGGAACACACTGTCATCAGGTCTCTCTTCGTGTAAGACAGAGGAACATAACAGTATTTGCATGTGAACTTGGATGGACTGAAGATGCATGAAGAAACCAGATGTCATCATATGAGCTGAGGATGGATGCAGGTGAAACTCAGAGGGTAACAGACCTTTAAGGACTAGGGTTGGTGCAACTGAAGTCAGAAGCTCTAGGTTGAGGGAAGTTTTTAGGTCTCTTAGGACCGCAAACTGCCTGCTACGGATAGGAACAGAGAAGAGGCGCCCACCATAAACAGCGATCAAGACAGGTTGTTATTCCAGCTGCTCTTTATGAGACACAAGTACTTTCACAATCTCGGGAGGTCTGGGCAAAAACACTCCGCAGCAGGCACAGGAAAGAACACACTGAGTTCTCCCCTTGTAAAAATCATGTTTCTTTATTTTGCTCCCCATCCCACCCACTTATGTATCATTGTCCCACAATCTCGTAGCCTGAACCGGCCCTGTACCCTTGAGCATTGGTGGGTCTAGGGTGCCCCGGCATGAGAAGGACCAGTGTTTAAACAGGAAGGAGCAGCAGGTGAGAGAGAGCCATTTCTTAGAGTGAGCCGTGTCAGAAGGCTCCAGATGGCTGCCACCCCAGAGATAAGTGTCCCCTGACAATGGATGTCTTGGCATCTGCAGCACTCCCCCTGGGGATTCGTCCACCCCCACCGTGGGTCACAGAGCACATTAATCATCGTCATTATCACAGGCCCCAGAAAGGAAGGGGCTTTGGGTTCCCTCCTTCCTTTCTCTACTGGCAGCAGGTGACAGCAGGAATATTGTCCTGTGGATTTAGAGGCCCTGCAGATGATCATCAGAGACTCCCCAGGGATAGCCCTCAGCAGACATAAAGGGCCACCGACTGTCACATTCAGGGTCCTACTGATCCAAGTAACCTGCATGGTGGCAGCAGAAGACCTTGCAAAGGCAGTAAATTTGAAGGTGGAAGAGCTTGTTCTAAGTCACAGATTTATGACTTAACTCATGACTTAACTTCATAACTAGTAGCCCAGATATCCTAATCCTTTTTGAGACTTTTGAGAAGAGGCAAGGTGTCCATGTTGAAATTTGAAAACAAAATAAACATGGGGGACAGGAACAAGAGGTTTAATATACTTTTAGTGCCATTAATCTGCATGCTTTCATTACACAGGCTCTTCTCAGATTATAACTTGTACAAAGACATGAACCTAAAAATTAAGTAATGCATCTGGGTTGGTGCTAAAGTGTGCATTTCACACAGGCCTGCCTGGAAAGACAAGGGACTCTAAATCATATTTGATTATTCCTTGTGGGAAGGCTGGGTTTTAAATCTGTCTCTGTAGCATGTCAACAGCTTGCAGGGATCCCAAGAACTAATAATTATTAATGACAACATCCTGAAGGTTTCCACTGAGCCCACAGAGCAGAGGGTTTCAAACTGTTAGGAAGGCAGACGCTGAATGAGCCAGCTGAACGAGGACGTCCGCAAGGACACCGCGCCTGTCTGGCATCCTGCCTGGGAGGGCGGGGGTGGCAGAAGGAATTGCTGAGTAGACCATCTCCTCGTTCCCTGAGGTCAGAAGGAAAGTGTAACACAGGAAAAACCCAAGCCTAGGGCTCTCAGCTTCACCTCGTGAAGATGCTAGATCACACCAAGCACCAGGTGCCAAACTAAGCATTGCCCAGCCAGTCCTCACAGAACCCCCATGTGGTCAGCACTGCTGTTATTCCTGCTTTACAGACTACAATCTGGAGTCCCACAGCTACCAGGCAACGGAGCCAGCTCTAGAACCAGCAACTGAGGCTGAAGCCTGCATTTCGAACTAGGTTTTGTTTTTTTGTTTTTGTTTTTTTTTTTTTTTTCATTCATTTGGTTTTGGTACTAAGGAGAGAACCCAGGGGCATTCTAGCTCTAAGCTATACCCTCAGCTCTTTCTTTCATTTTTTGTTTTGAAACAAGTCTCATACATTGCTGAGAGTCTCACTAAATTGCTGAGACTGTCCTCAAACCTGAGAGCCTCCTGCTCAGCCTCCCAAGTACTGGGATTATAGACATACTCCATCACACCTGGCACACCCAACTACCTCTTCTCACATTTAATCTGGAAGATAGTCACTCAGTTCCACAAATATTTACCCAACACTTACTGTGTATAACTGTTGTGTTAAGTCCCAGGGGGGAAACTATGAACATTTTTGCTTTTTAAATCAGTATGCTTCCTTTTTGTTTTGTTTTGGATACTGGGGACTGAACCCAGGAGGATTCTACCTCTCAGCTTGCCTCCGGCCCTTTTAAATTTTTTTTTTTTTGGAAACAGAATCTCGCTAGGTTACTGACAGTCTCACTACATGCTGAAGTTGTCCTCAAACCTGCTATCCTCCTGTTTCACCCTCCAAGTACTAGGATTATAAGTGTACACCACCACGCCTGGCTCAGCAAGCATTTATTGAGCACCTCCTCAGTGCCAGACACTGTGCTAAGCATAGCATCCACAAACATGACCAACCCTGCCTTCAGGGAAAGCACAAACTAGTGGCAGGAAACTCAGCAGTCCTGACTACCATGTGCTGTCATGACAGAGACATGTCACAGAGACAGGGCCATCTAAGAAGGATAGGAAAGCCTCCAGCAAGAAGTGAATCTAAGCTGAGCCATAAAGAAAAAAATGAGGATTATCTGGGCGAAGACGGGGACCAAGACATTCTAGCCAGAGAGAGTGTGAGGATAAAAGAGCAGAGCACGGTCAGGAAACAACACAGTGTTAGGCTGGAGCAGAGAAGGAGATGAGGGCTTGGTCCCATCCACATTCTTGCAGCCATAATCTAAATGTCTGACCACATAACTTAGAGGAAAGAACATTTATTTTCTTATGGTTTCGTGCTCAGTTCATGTAAGGCTGGTGACCACAGGTCTCAGGGCATGGCAGTGGGAGGCAGAGAGAGGGAGAAGAAGCCAGGGAGGGAGAGAGCAGGGGGCGAGGACCCCTTTATATAATCCCCAAGGCGGCGCCCCCAGAGACCCACCTCCAGCCACACCAACTGGCCTGGATCACCACCCAGATAAATACATTACAATGGATTTATCCACTGCCGAGATTACAATCCTCATGGCTCCACTATATCAACCCTGAATATTAATTAATAAATGAGCTCTTTAGGAGACATTTTATTTCTAACTATAACAGGACTCAGAAGGGGTGAGACTGAGGAGTGTAACTCCACTTTCAACTCAATGCAGTAAGGCTTTGAGGTTGAAGGTCTCTCAGAACACTAATAAAGAAAAGTTTCTCTTTCTTCAGCAACAGATTCTGTTCTGCCCATGCTATAGACCGAACGCATGTGTTGCTCAAAATCCATGCATTGAAATCCAACCTCCAGTGTGATGACGGTGTTAGGAGTGGGGTTTGGGGAAGGGATCAGATCATGAGGGTAGAACCATGATGAATAGAATCAATGTCCTTTTAACAGAGACCCCAGAGAGCTGGCTTCCCCTTCCACCAAGTGAGGCAACAGTGAGAAGACAGTCTCTGTGAAAGGAAGCAGGCCCTCACCAGTCACTGAATCTACTAGTGTCTCCATCTTGGACCTCTCTACGTCTGTGGTTTATAAGCCACCCTGTCTATGGTGTTTTGTTGTAGCAGCCAGAAGGGACTAAGACAGCCTACATCCCAGTCATCCATTTATTTCTTCAATATTTAAAACAGGTCAACTATGTACAAGATCCTATGCTAAGCACCAGAGGCAACGAAGATAAACAAAGGAGAGTCCTGCTTTCAAAGACATTTTGTAAAGGAGGGTAAGACAGATATGCCAACAGGCAGTCACAAAATATGTCTTTACCTAGTCCCCAACAGTGTGGACTGGACTTCACAGGAGTTTGCTTAACATAATTCTGAAGAAAAGGGATTGTGAGTAATTTTTCTTCAGCACTCAAGTTTGGGGGGTGCTCAAGTAACTCTGTCTTATCATTACCACTGCTCTATTATTATCACCAACTGGAGCACTCAACGTTCTCTATACATTCAGCTGACTTCTAGAAACAGTCTATTATCCAAATGTAACGTGAAGCAAAGTAAGTTCCATGTTGATGTGGAAACAACCAAGGTGAGAACACTAGATAGCATCAAAATAAGCAAAGGAACCAATTAATGAGAAAAAAATAAAACCTAATTGTTAAATTTCAGGAAACAGTTGCCAGACCTCCCCACCATGCGTGTGTAGCCCCTCCACCCCTCCAGCATGGGGAAGTGCTGGACTTGCAGACAGGAATTGTGCCATTGCCCAGAGCTGATTTCTGTCTCTCTCTCTCTCTCTCTCTCTCTCTCTCTCTCTCTCTCTCTCTCTCTCTCTCTGTATTAGGGTACTGGATTTTCTTTTGTATTTCCAGTACCCCCCCCAAAAAAACCCTCCAAGCTACACCCCCAGCCCTTTTTATTTTTCATTTTGAAACAAGGTCTCACTAAGTTACTGAGACTGGTCTCAAACCTGCAATCCTCCTGTCTAAGCCTCCCAAGTATTGGAATTACAGGCATACACCCCCATGCCCAACCAGGTTGCTCCTCCATGAACTTTTGTTCAGATTTTCAAGTATTCTTTTCATTAGAAATTCTTTTTTGTGTTTATTTTTATTTTTTGCATAAAGATGAAAAATAAGACGATGTCAAGTCTTTTCAATTTTCCCTCCATAAGCTAGATGAACCTAGTTTCTTTGACATTTTCTTGTAAAATCCATTTTGTAACTGGGTGTGGTGGCGCACAACTATAATCCCAGTACTTGGGAGGCTGAGATGGGAGGATAGCAGGTTCGAAGCCAACCTCAGCAACTTGGTGAGACTCTCAGCAACTTAGAATGACTCTGTTTCTTTCCAAATAAAAAATTATAAGGGCTGGAGTTTAGTTCAGAGGCAAAGCACTCCTGCGTTCAATCTTCAGTACCACACACACACACACACACACACACACACACACACACACTCCATTTCCTAATCTTTTATTTATTTATTCATTCATTCATTTTAGTGCTCAAAGTATAAGACGGGGCCAAATGATAGTAACAGATTTCAGTGAAATAATAAATTTTAATACTGCTACTTCTAAAAAATAAAAAACACATATATGTTTTTAATTTATTTTTATACCACTAACCATCTAGGGACTCTTGAACAAGTCATTAACATCTTGGGGCCTCAGTTTCCTCCAATGTCAAACAAGAGATAACACGGATACCAGATGTTTTCTCACAGACCTTCCAAGCCTCAAAGCTTTCGATGGGGTGATATTACTGTTAATGATAAAAGCAACACCCCCTGAGCTTTATTGCAGGACCCTTGAGGCACCTGCCATTTTGAGCCTAAATATTGCCATGTTCATTGCAAGATGGAAAACTATTGTGCAGACAACTCACTTAGGAGCCTGAAAAAAAAGAAATGCAAAAAGGAATAAGTAAGAATGTCCATCAATTCATTTACCATAACTAAATAAAGCTTATCCTTAGAATGAAATTTAGTATCATATGAGAAAAACACTCTTATGTAAATATCAACAGAATGATTAGAAAAAAAAAATGATGACTTTACAAAGAGGCTCAAAAAGACATTTGATAGAACCATACATTTATCTAGAGTTTTTGGAATGTAAAGTTTAGGCATAAAATGATTCTCTTAAAATAATATTTACTTCTAATTGAGTCATTGTACTTAACAAAGACATATTACACACATTTCCAAGCAAAACAGGGATACACTTTATAGTACTCAATCTTACCTATTATTAAAGATTCCTGCCATTGTGATGTCATAAAAATGGGAGCTCAATAAAGGAATGAAGAAAAAAAAGATTATCATTTCCAAACCATTTGTAGACCCAGGGTAATAAGTTAAAAGCTATTTGTGATGATCTAGAAAATTTAATAAAGTGGTCATAAAATGAACAGCAATCAAGAAAAATGATGTCATTTTCTATATCAATGGAAATATTAAATATCTGCTACTTATGCTAATATGGCATTCTCTAGCATTGGATAAGTAAAATTGCCAAATCTTAATGGGAGAAGTAAAGGACAATTTTAATAAAAGCTGACATATGCCTTGCCCCAACCCCAATGTTTAAGGATGCTCAAAATTGCTGCAATTCCAATAAAAATATCAAAAGGTAATATCACAATGTAAACAATGCCATGAACTAATTATAAAATATGAAAAATAGATATATGTTAAATCAAGTACTTTAAAATTATGATAATGCTTTCGGAAATTATTAGCTGTTAATATAAAGAAAAAAACAACTTGGTAAAACATCCTAGCATCATCCACAATAAGCTCCAACTGAATAAAACAGTTCAATACAGGGAGTTCCCCTAGGGGAAAAAATGTGCTGGCATGGTTGCTCCAATGCTTAAGGGAAATATATTTCCCTTTACCACTGAGCCAATAAAAGAAATAATAAGTAGGTGAATTTATTATCAAAATATTCCAAAATATTATACTAGAGATATAAGGAAATGATCACAAGTATGATAGTCATCTCCGTATCTAAACTTCACCATACCCACACTGTACAGATGAACTTGAACAGACAGCATCTAGAGAAACAATGTTCACACTTGGCTGGAAATCGAGGAAATATTAATTAGCCAAAGTGTGCAGTGCCACTTCACAGCTAATTAAATGATGGAAAACAGTGAAGATTTACAGTGACAGCTACATAGCATTCTCATCAATTACAGATAGCAATATAAGTTATATACTATCATTGTGGAATTCAGTTGAAAGTATATAACAAAATCATTGAAAATGATAATATCCTTTTTCTGCAGCAGTATTTATAAAACTAGGTAGAGACGATGATCATGATGATCGTGATGATGACGACGACGACAATGATAGCTACTATACACATCGGGAAACTACTGAAGTGAGCGTGTGCTACACACTTCAGATATTGTTTCAGAGTTGTTTTGGTTTGTTTGTTTTTGGTACAGAGGCTTGAACCCAATAGCATCCTACCTCTGAGCTACACCCCCCCCCCCCAGGGTGTATTTTGAAACAGGGTCTCACCAAGTTTCTAAGGTTATTCTCGATCCTGTGATCCTCTTGTCTCAGCCTCCCAAGTACTGGGAGTATAAGTGTGTACCACCATGCTCAGCTTATAGATGTTATTTCACATTCTTACTAAAATACTACAGGTGGACATCATTGCCATATTTTAAATATGAGAAAACCGAGACCCCCAAATCATTTGAGTTAGGGAAATCTAAATATTGTTTTATCCAAGCTCTTTCTACTACCCTGTGCTACTTCTGAAACAATGCAAAAGAAAAACAATAAGATGTGGTAGTACATATCTATGATTTCAGGACTTGGGAGGCTGAGACAAAAGGGTTGCAGGTTTGAGGCCAGCTGACAGCAATTAGCAAGACCCTATTTCAAAAATAAAAAACAAAAAGGGCTAGGAGTGTAACTTAGAAGTAGAATGCCCCTGGGCGGAAAAAAATAAGGAAGGGGAGGAGGAAGAGGAGGAGGAGAAGGAGGAGGAGGAGGAGGAGGAGATTGGGTCTTTTGGAAGTTCTCAAGAGAATGGGTTGTTATCAAAGGATAAGGTTGTTGTAAAAGTGGCCCCTGCCCACCGTCTTGCTTCCTTTCTGGCCACATGACCTTCTTTACATGCACTCAAGCCCCATGATGTCATCCTCCATGTTTACTGTAGACAGAAGTCCCTCACATAAGGGCAAACAGATAGATTTATACCTCTAGAACTGTGAGCTACGTAAACTTTTTTTTCTTTATACGTAAACTTTTTTTTCTTTATAAGGCGCTCAGCTACAGTTATTTTGTAACACAAAATGGACTAAGACAAATGCCAAGAACTTGAAACAATATCTGATTCATGTGTGACAGTGGGAAAGAGCATAACATGTTGCAACTCATTATTATATGTGAAATTTATGTAAACACATTCAAAATGGGTCATAAAGGCAGAAGGAATATTGGCAGTTTTCAGTTGAAAATCCTCTATTTTTTATCTTTGTGTAACATTTACAAATATAATTTTTAAACTAAATTTAACTTGGCAAAGGCAGTATTTTGCCAAGGACTTATACAGGCTGTAAATACAAAATCAAACAGTAATGCTCTTAGAGAGTTATAGAGATAACAGACGTGTGAAGG
Source organism: Graphiurus murinus (assembly GCA_004027655.1). NCBI lineage: Eukaryota > Metazoa > Chordata > Mammalia > Rodentia > Gliridae > Graphiurus > Graphiurus murinus. The sequence goes on from PVLC010023506.1 coordinate 12,704, forward strand.
AAGCCATAATGACTATCACTATTTTATATAACTTCCTTACAACTGTTTATACCAAAAAAAAAAAAATGCTTAGACTTCACAAATTCCCATAAAACATAAGCAGTTGAGAAGTAGAAAACATAATTTCATAGTGACCTCTTTAAAGCCACATAATTCAGAAGAGAAAACAGTCTAGAAGCCATTTAATGTACAGTGGGAATTTGATGCCTAATGGTAAAACTTGGCCAAAATATCTGTTATTGTGGATCAGAGCAGGAAGAGACAACAAAAACAGAAACACATACATGGTACGGTCTCAGTTTAACTTTATGAAGACAGACTATCACTAGTACATGAGAAAACTGCTCTGTTCTGAGCATACTACCCATTTAACAGCAACCTGCTCATCAAAAAAAATTTATGACTATCATACTTATCCCTGCTACTATAATGCAAAGTAATAAAATGCTACAATACATAATCAATTCATTTTATAACCAAACTGCTCTAGATATTCAGTAATTTCTGCTATATTAATTATACTATTTATAAATGAGATCAAATTTGGTTCAGAATTATGCCCCATTTTTAACACAGTATAACTACTTACTGACTCAATTTAATTTATTGACTTATTGACTCAATAAATTTTTGAAATAAAATTTAAGATCTGATTTCAAATAATATTTTTAATTAGAAGCAGGATGCTGTGATTACTATAGTTAACCCTGCCTTTAAATAGTTTATTGGCAATGGCTTTCATTTTATTTCCAATTTTAGCATTAATAAAGATTTGAGTCAGATTAATTTAACATTAATAAAGATTTGAGTCACCATGCATGTGTATTTCCTCTCCTGCTTGAAGAGCCCACTAACATAATGATAAAGGAATAAAAAAAAATGTACAAACCACAGGGACAATAGTAATAATAGAGGCCGTCATGAGTAAGAGAGTCTAATAAATTCTGGAAAGCCAAGAGGCAGGTGGAATATAAGAAACTGATTTTACAGGAAAGAGGAAGTCAATTTAAAACGTATACAAGGAGATGATACATGGTGGGCAGGGGGGAGGGGGGAGGAAACTCCTGGGGAGGGTCAGGATCCGGAAGTACCAGCTGTGGTGGAACATAAAGATGAGGCTCAACGCCACATTGGAAACTATCTATTTGGAAAAGTTAACTATGTTATTGTTGTAAGATAGAAAATTATCTTATTGTTGGAAATTATCCTCTCCACTGATAACCCATTTACAGAAAAATAGCTTGTGCCTCTTCATTCAGGAAGAATTTTGAGGTCTTTTCTCTATAGAAACTAACCAAGAAAGATTCAAGATGCAAAAGCCCAAGTGTCTTCATTTGCTGTAACGTAGCACCTGGGCAGCTTAAACAACATAATCCCGCTTTCTCACAGGGCTGGAGGCTGTAAGTGTGAGGTTAAGGCCAAGGTCGTCAGGGTGGGTGTCTTCTGAGGCCTCTCTCCATGGTTTGCAGAAGGCTGTCTCCTCTCTGTGTCCTCACAGGGTCTTTTCTCTGCAAGTGTCTGTGTCCAAATCTCCTCTTCCTATAAGGATGCCAGTCATATTGGGTTAGCAGCCACCAATATTAACTTATTTGCCTTAATTTCCTCTTAATTATTTATTTATTTGATTTTTTTTATTGGTGCATTGTAATCATACATTTTTGTTAGGTACAAGCTGGTAAGGGCATACATGCACACAACTTCCATTTAACCCTTCCCCAATTCCCACCACATTCTCTTCCCCTCCCTCCTTCTCAAATTCAGTTTAGTGATTGACTTTGATATGTTTATGAAAGTACATCATGAGCATTAGGGTGTTTCCCTCCCCTCTACCATCACCTTCAGGTAAGTCACCTTTGCTCATCTAAGGCTCCTCCTTCTTCGTCTAGAGTCCCTCTTATGACCCACTTTCTCCCTAGCTTCCACATATTAGGAAGAGTATACATTTTTTTTACTTTTTGTGACTGACTAATCTCACTTAACATGTTTTCCAGTTCCATCCATTTCCCTGCAAATGACATGATTTTGTTCTTCTTTATGGTTCAATAAAATTCCATTGTGTACATATCCCATAGTTTTGTAATCCATTCATCTGTTGATGGACATCTTGGCTGGTTCCATAGTTTGGCAATTGTGAATTGTGGGGCTATAAACATAGATACACATGCATTGGTCTGATAGTTTGGTTTCCATTCTTTTGGGTAGATATCCAGAAGTGGTATTGCTGGATCATATGGTAGGTTCATTCCCATTTGTCTGTGAATCCTTCATACTGTTTTCCAAAGTGGTTGGACTAATCTGCAATCCCACCAACAATGTATTAGGGTTCCCACTTCTCCACACCCGCTCCAGCATTTGTTGTTGTTTGTGTTCTTGATGATTGCCATTCTGATTGGGGTTAGGTGAAATCTCAAGGTAGTTTTGATTTGCATCTCTCTGATTGCTAATGATGTTGAACATTTCTTCATACATTTATTGGCCATTTGTATTTCTTCTTTTGTGAAGTGTCTATTTAGATCATTCGCCCATTTTTTGATTGGGTTATTTGTTTTCTTAGCTGTGAGTTTCTTGAGTTCTCTGTATATCCTAGATATTAGTCCTCTATCAGAAGAGTAGCTGGCAAAAATTTTCTCTCTCTGTGGGCTCTCTTCTGAGGCTCTTGATAGTTTCCTTTGCTGCACAGAAGCTCTTCAGTTTAATGCAACCCCATGTATTGATCTTCCTTTGAGTTGCTTGTGCTTTTGGGGTCTTGTTGAGAAAGTTTTTACCTGTGCCTATGTGTTGAAATGTTGGGCCCATTCCCTCTTCAAGTAGCTGCAATGTCTCTGGCCTGACTTCCAGGTCTTTGATCCACCTTGAGTTGACTCTTGTGCAGGGTGAGAAAGTGGGGTTTATTTCCATTTTCCTGCATATGGTTAACCAGTTTTGCCAACACCATTTGTTGAAGAGGCTATCTTTTTTCCAGTGTATATTTTTGGCTCCTTTGTCAAAAATCAGTTGACTGTAAGTGCATGGTCTGTTTCTGTAACTTCTATTCTGCTCCATTGGTCTATGTGTCTGTTTTTGTGCCAATACCATGCTGTTTTTATTACTGTGGCTTTGTAGTAGAGTTTGAAGTCAGGTATTATGATACCTCCTGCATGGTTCTTGTTGCTAAGAACTACTTTGGCTATCCTGGGCTTTTTGTTGTTCCATATGAATTTAAGGACTGATTTTTCTATGTCTGTGAGGAGTGACCTTGGTAATTTCATGGGTATTGCATTGAATCTGTAGATCACTTTTGGGAGGATGGCCATTTTGATGATATTTATTCTATCTATCCAAGAGCATGGAAGATGTTTGCATCTTCTAAGGTCTTCATCAATTTCTTTTTTCAACTTTTTAGTTTTCCTTATAGAGATCTTTTACCTCCTTGGTTAGGTTTATCCCTAAGTATTTTATTTTTCAGGGTGCTATTGTGAGTGGAATTGTTTTCTGGATTTCTTTTTCAGTGGATTTATGGTTGGCACACAGGAAAGCTTCTGATTTTTTAAGATTGATTTTGTATCTAGACACTTTGCTGAATTTGTTGATCAGTTGTATAAGCCTTTTGGTGGAGTTTGTTGGGTCTTCTTAGTATCATGTCATCTGCAAAAAGAGAGAGTTTTAGTTCTTCTTTTCCTACTTGTATGCCTTTGATTTCCTTCTCTTGCCTTATTACTCTGGCTAGAGTTTCAAGTACTGTATTGAACAGAAGTGATGATAATGGACATCCTTGTCTTGTTCCTGTTTTTAGTGGGAACTCTTGCAGTTTTTTTAGTATGATATTGGCTATGGGCCTATTGTATATTGCCTTTATGATGTTGAGGTATGTTCCTTCTATTTTGATTCTCTGCAGTGTTTTTAGAATGAATGGGTGCTGGATTTTATCAAATGCTTTTTCAGAGTCTATTGAGATGATCATGTGATCTTTGTCTTTTATTCTGTTTATGTGGTGAATTTCATAGACTATGTTTTGTATATTGAACCAGCCTTGCATCCATGGGATAAACCCGACTTGGTCATGGTGAGCCAGGTTGGTGGCAGTATGTTTGTGTTGGCGAAAGGTGGGAATAAATTTGAAAGAGTCTGGAAAGGCCATGCCAGGAGGGATCTTCTTGCATAGGAAATAATAAATCCTCAATATTTAAAAAATTAAGATGTAAATCCAGGTGTGGTGGCACAGGCCTGTACTTGGGAGGCTAAGACAGGAGGATCATAGGTTCAAGGCCAGCCTTAGCAACCTAGTGAGACCCTGTCTCAAAATGAAAAATAAAATAGGGTGGGAGCATAGCTCAGAGATAGAATGTCCCTGAGGAAAGAAAGAAAGAAAGAAAGAAAGAAAGAAAGAAAGAAAGAAAGAAAGAAAGAAAGAAAGAAAGAAACCCGGAGTATGGCATCCTGTGACCAGAACAAACCAGAGGTCAGGAAGGCATCAAATGGCTACTGTGATGTTCCAGCCATGAGATAAGAGTGACTTTAACTAAGACATGGCAGTAGCAATGGGAAGGAAGGATAGGGGAACATTAAGCATAGGATGCTTTAGAGATGCACAACATTTTAATCTCAAAGAAATACTAAATATTATCTGATGCAAACTGTCACTGGAATATTTAGAATGTCATTATAATCAATAAGTATGAGTTAACCACTGTTGGTTTACTAACTTAACAATGGTAAGCAAAGCAACTAAGGAGTTAGTTGGAACTCAGAGCATGTTAATGAGTAAAAAATATGATTTCTATTAGGCATTCTGAAATGTAAAATAACTAAAGAAGTAATGGATAGATGCTTATCATTGCTTACCTAAACCCCAGTGAGACCCCCAAGTTGGAAACCCCTTGCTGGACCCAGAATGTCTCCATTTATAGGTAAAGAAATTTAGTCAGCTGGGTGTGGTGGCACATGCTTGTAATTCCAGTACTTGGGAGGCTGAGACAAGAGAATCCCAGAATCGAGGCCAGTCTCAGCAACTTAATGAGGTTCTCAGTAACTTAGTGAGACCCTGGTTCCAAATTTTTTTAAAAAAAGGGCTGGAGGTGTAGCTTGGAGGTAGAAGGTTCATGGGTTTCATCCGAAGATGAACACACACATGCACACACATTTGCACACAAAAGAAAAAAGAAATTTAATCAGATGCATCCAGGACATACTTGAAGTTATTAGTAGAATGGAGTCAAAACAAGCCTCTTCTCTTGTTCAGAATTAGTTGTATTTTGCTGAGATTTAAGAGACTTGGTGTCTGACTTATAGCACTCTTAGAAAAAAGTGAAGCTATTTGAAAAACAAATAATGATCCCTTCATTTACCTTCTGTTTAAGACTGGCTTTTTCATCAATATAAGGTTGCTTAAAGTGAGATAATCATTATTTCTGGGTTAAAATTGTCTCCTGAAACCACCACCTGGATACCTTTTATAAACATCGATCACACTGCTACTTATTTTCTTATTATCCTGCCATTTTAAGCAAGAACAAGCAAACCTCCTGTTTCTTGGTCCCTGAGGACACAATAACACATTAACAATCATGTTGTTTAAAGTTCCATTGTCATGGGCATATATATAAATGCAGCTTTCACAAACTCAAGGTGTGAATCCCTCTCCCTCCACTCTATAATATTTTCTTTCTCTCATCAGTCTGCAGATGAAATATCACAAGTTTTGGGCACTAACTGTGTGTTCAGAAAAGCCTTGCGGCTGGGCGTGGTGGCGCACGCTTGTAATCCCAGCATTCGGGAGGCTGAGACCAGAGGACCCGGGTTTGCGGCCAGCCTCAGCTACCTAGTGAGGCACTCTGCAACTTAGTGAGACTCGGTTTCAAAATAAAGAATAAAAAACAGGGCTGGGGGTATAGCTCGGAGGTAGAATGCCCCTGAGTTCAATCTCCAGTACCGCAAAAAAAAAAAAAAGAAAGAAAAGCCTTGCGGTCTCCATAGGGACCTGCAGACTCTACAGAACACATCAGGCTGCTGGTCATGAAGGGAAGGAAGAGTGGACAGCAGTCACAGCTTCTCTGTCTTGTACGTGCCCAGTTAATTGTTGCATGTAGGGAGCACATTAATCTGTGCATTATTTTCTGAATTATCATCATCCCAAACGTGCTCTCTCTCTCTCTCTCTCAATCTCTTCTCAACACTCAGCTGGAGCCTTTGCCATCAAATTTTTTAATATCAAGCCAGGTATGGTAGCACATGCCTCTAAACCCAGTACGTGGGAGGCTGAGACAGGAGAATCACAGGTTCAAGACCAGCCTCAGCAACTTAGTGAGACTCTCAGCGACTTAATGAGACCTTGTTTCAAAACAAAAAGTAAAAGGGGTTAGGGGTGTAGCTCAGAGGTAGAATGTCCCTAAGTTCAATTCCCAATACCGAAAAAAAAATCTTTAACATTTAAGTAACCCAAAGCTATGGAAAAGATCCTGAACCTAATCTTTCTTTTCTTCTTTTCTTTCTTTTTTTTTTTTTTTTTTTTGCAGTATGGGAAAAATTCTTCATGTATGGGAAACTGTGATAATTTAGAATGAAATGTGGGAGAAATACTTTTAAAATCTTGTCAGCTACATAAAGCTTGACATCTACGAGAACCATTACACGCTACTGAAAGCAAAGTGTGGGCAGAATGAGATCTATTTAAAAAAAAAAAAGACTGATTACAGCCTTAACTTGTCTTCACTTGGCCAAAAGAAGAATGTGAAGTGCTAAGGCCGTTTTGGTGGGGTGACTGGAAGGAACAATTGCCGTCACAATGGACAGGCTGAGTCACAGAACACAATAAGGGAAGCAAATTCAGAATAATGTGGAGGAAAGGAGAATCGGGGCTGGGTGGAAGAGCTAGCCTGTGGAATTCTGGCCATCCTGTCTGGAAAACAGGAGGCTTAGTGATAACCGAATAGCATAATTAAGGGTCTGCAGAGCCTCAGCATTGAGTGTAGCAACTGACTTCTTTGGCCAGAGAGAAGCCTAAATTGCAAGGGACTGTAATTGAGGGTCACTACGGTTTGGATCTAGAATGTCTCCAAAGTCTCACCTATTGAACACTTGGTTCCCAAAGCAGCAGTGTCCTGAGGTATGGCTCTTAAGAGAGTGGTTGGATCATGAGGGTTCTTATCGCGACCTTATCAGTGGATTAATAATGTGATGGAGGTATTGGGAGGTGGTAGAAATTGCAGGAGGTGGGGCCTACTCGTAGGCGTGGGGCGTTGGGGACTATCTGTCCCTGGCTCCTTCCTCTCTCTCAAGGGGAGCAGCTTTGCCCCACATCCCCTCAGTCACGTTGTTCTACCTCACTATCAGCCCAGAGGAAGGGAGCCAGCCGGCCACAGGCGAAAACCTCTGAAGCCCTCAGCCAACATAAATCATCCCACCTTTAAGTTGTTTATGTCAGTTATTTTGGTCACAGTGATGAAAAAGCTGACTACCACAAGGACCCTGTGATGTATTGAGCTTGATAGTCCAAGGATGATTGTCTGGTGTTTCCAGGAGAGAGACTGTAGGATTACTTTAACCTGACCCACTGTTAGTAAAAGTCAACACCACGTCTGCCTGAGAGAAGAAAATGGTGGAGATGGGGTTTTAAAATATCTAGGAAAACTGTTTGCAAATTCTTGTCTCGAAGGCTACGGAAAAGAGTGGATGAATCTATGGCTACCAGAAGAGCAGTGCCCAGGCCTTGTTGATAGGAAGGAAGGTGGCATTCTCCGGGTGCCGAGGCTGTCTGAAGCGGCAGACATGCTGAATTACATAACTGCAGAGAAGGGACAGGAGGATAGCATGAGAAGGCAGAAGGCAACTGCAGAAAAAAGGGAAATTGGGGAAACGCATACAATTTTAACTTTTTAGAAATTGGGAGTGTGATTAATAAGTAATTTATGGAAATTTGGGAGATAAAATAATTTATTACTATCTTAACTAATTATCACTAGTGTGGCATCACAGTTTCTCTAAAATTATTCTCTTAAAAAAAGTATGACCGGATATGGTAGTGCACATTTATAATCCCAGTACTTGGGAGGCTAGACAGGGTGATGGCAGGGTCACAGCCAGCCTCAGAAACTTAGTGAGGCCCTCTGCAACTTAGTGAGACCCTGTTTCAAAGGGCTGAGGGTGTAGCTCAGAGGTAGAACACTCCTGGGTTCAATCCCTAGTACCGCATACACAAAAATAAGAGTATGATTTCAGCCAGGCATGTAATCCCAGTACTTAGGCAGCTGAGACAGGAGGATTGCAGATTTGAAGCCAGCTCCAGCAATTTAGCAAGGCTCTCAGCAACTTACTGACACCCTGTTAAAATAATAATAATAATAATAATAATAATAATAATAATAATAATAATAATAAGGCTAGCGGTGTAGCATGGAGATAGAATGCCCCTGATTTCAATTCTCTCTCTCTCTCTCTCTCTCTCTCTCTCTCTCTCTCTCACATACACACACACACACACACACACACAACACAACACACAATATGAATTCATGACAGGCAGACGTCAAGCAGCAGTGTGTCCAAATTCAGGAGTGGAAAGAGGGATTGCCTCAGGTGGACCCTCCAGGTCTATTTAGCCCTACCATTCTGTGGTTTAGTGATGGATCACCAGTTAAGACAGATAACTAGCCATGTGATAAGCCATTTGCAGTATACTAAGAAAGTTATTCTGTTCTTGTCCAACTTTCCTACCATGTTAAAATCAGTTTTGCTTAGCCTCACAGAAAGGTACTGTAGTATGATCTCTAGTAATGCAAAATCTCTATGCAAGGCATTTATTGACAATTATCTGTAATCCCATTATTTGCCATGGTTTATAAAACAAAGATATGAAAGTTCTTTACCAGAACCTATGTTTCACTATGTGAAAATTGTTTTTCCAGAGAACAGTCTTTAAGTGGGATGGCCTCATTACTCAGAATCAGTAAACAGTCAACTGTAATATAAAACTGTTACCCTGGTCACTTAGGTGAGGGTGGAGAAACCCATTTTAGATGAGTTTATAACAATAACAACCTATTCCTACACAGAATGACAAGCCCAGACCACTTGTAGGGAGTAAAAGAAAGAAATCAATAGATGGGAATAAACACTGAGCCATGAGGATGGTAAAAATCAACGATAGGTTGATTAACAAATACACATTTTTACTTCAATTTTGAAAGAACGAAAGAAATAAAAGGAAAACCCAAAGGGTCTTTCCAAAGTGCTTCTGATTTTTGTTCTTTTTAATTTGTGTCTGTTTTAATAGCATGCTTTTTTAGATTTATAGGTGAGAGAACTCTAAAGAAGCTAAGCTAACAAAGGCTGAAAGAAGCTTTAATAAATAAGAATATTTTAAAAATGTGTTCAATCCCTTTGGAAGAACAATAGACTATTTGTGTCTGTATATTTTAAAGAAGCTCTAAAAAACATTTGGTTAGCTATTATTTATGTATTTATTTGAGAGCTGCATTGTTATCAAAATAACACATGGGCCAGCTTTGTCTTGGGTTGGATTCCCTAGCAGCAGAGTGTCTGTTGAAGTCTGTCCAGGGAGTGCTCTTGGAATACACCTGTCTTTGAGTGAGGGAGACAGGAGAGGACAGGAAAAGGAGCCAGACACACACAAAAAAATCAGCTCACAAGTCCAGCCTCAACCTGATCACCACAACTCAGAGGGGTGACTTACAGAAGTGGTTTCAGTGGTCAGTTGCGGCTCCCAGGCAGCATCTTTCAGCCAAGAGCAATCCTCCGGGGAAGGGTGCAGGAATGTGCTATTAGCAGCCGAAACTCACAACACTGGGAGATAGGCGTAAGGACCTGGTGTGGATATGTTTGTGTTTCTCAGTATTTTCTTCATGCAAAAAAAAAAAAAATCCTCAGGCTATTGATATCGCACAGTCCCTGTCCTTAGCAGCTGTGCAATTCATAGCTAATGGAGAATGAACACACGGATGGATGCTACAGAAAAGATGCTGGAAAACTGGATGATAATAATAACTATCATCTATAAAACACTTCCTATGTGCAGACTTGGTGCATGGTGTCTTTTCCTCAGGTATGAACTTTTATCAGCCCCGTTGCAGACCTACAGAAACCGAGTTGGATATGGTCCTCAAAGCCACATAGCTGCTCTGATATCTGAGTTGATGCATTCAACCTCTTCTGTGTGTCAGATGCTCAGAAATGAAGAGCATGACATAACCCAGGTAAAATGGTTATTGAAAACCATTTCTTGCTTCACAAGATGGCTTTTGCTTCCTTTTGGAAGATAGAATTAATGGCTTCATTCCTCTCCTTCAAAAAGGAGAGGTATGTCAACTCTAACATGGTCCTTGAATAAAAAATAGAAATTCTAAAATCCTTGGATCATGCAGAGTGGCTGAAACATCCAGAAGATTCTTAGTATTTTTGTCTCTGCTACATGACAGATTAACCACAGACTATGAACAAATATAATTATGCACCCTAAATTGGTTGTTTGTGTTTAGGCCTAACTGTAGTTAAAAATATGCTGTGAGTGTTATTGGAAGGCAGGAGACTAAAATAGACATTAATTTTTTTAGTATTCCTCCAAGGCACAAGTTTCCAAACTCAAAATTTCATGAATTGAATGTGAAAAAAGCCTCTAATGCATTTGGGACCTTTTTAATGAGGTTTTTTTTTTTTTTTTTTTTTAGCTCTCCTTCAGGGTAATTGCTGGTTTCTGCTATGCCATATAGGAGACAACTGATATAAAGTTTAAATCAAAATCCCTTCTGAAATTAACTTTATATATTAAAGAAAAATTAAAATAGTGTAGTTTAAATGAATACTAACCTCTTAAAATAACATAGTTTAAACGAATCCTAATGTCTTAAAGTGAGGCGAGTATCTGGCTACTCACAAATCTTTAAAAATGGTGTAGCTGAATATTAAAAAGAGAAGAGCTGTGTTGACTTCTCTTTGACATGTTCTCCGGTATTGTGTTCACCTCTCTAGCTGTCACTCAGCAGTGCTAATTGTGAATCTAAATCCGAACCCTGAAAGTATTGATTCTGACTCTTCTGACAAGACAGCTAAGTAGGTCATGGTTTTATGCCAAAAAAATGGCGTTTTAGTGGCCAAAGCAGCAACTGTGTGTTTGGGTTTTGTTTTTTTTTTTCAATTTTTATTCTTATTCATACATTGTAAGCATACATCTTTGTTAGGTACAAATTGATAACAATATATATGCTCACAATTCTCATTTGACCCCTTCCCGGAATTCCCACCCCGCTCCCTTGCCCTCCCTCCCTCTCAAGTTCAGCTTAGTGAGTAACCTTGATATACATTAGTGTGCCCCCTCCCCCTGTCCAATCCCTTCAGTTAAATCAACTTCTTTGCTTTTGAGGGTCTCTCCTTTTTCATCTGGAGACCCTCCCATACCCTATCTTCTCCCTAGCATCCACATATTAGAGAGAACCTATGCTTCTTTACTCTTTGTGACTGGCTAATCTCACTTAACATAATGTTTTCCAGTTCCTTCCATTTCCTTGCAAATAACATGATTTTGTTCTTTTTGTTGTTGTTGTTTTTGTAGTTATTCGTGCAATGTAGCATACATCTTTGTTAAGCACAAGTTGTTAACAACATATTTGCACACAATTCCACAATTCTCATTTGACCCCTTCCCCAATTTCCACCCCATTCCCTTGCCCTCCCTCCCCTTCAGGTTCAGTAATTTTTTTAAATAACCCATGAAAACCAGTTCTGGTGTCCTAGCATTAATGTCACTGCTGTAACTCCTCACTTCAAATTCATCAGTTTGTCCACAACCTCTCATTTTGCCCTTCCAACCAGGAAATAATGGCAAGATTTCCTCAGGAAAGCATTTTAGGATACTGTAGTTACTACCAAATTTCAGGGTAAACACAGAAAGCTAGCTGAGCACTTAGGGCATGATTTTTGTAACACTTCTTTTCGCTACAAAGTCATCAAGACATGGTTCATTTATTTCTTCGCTTATTCCCTTGCAGAGCGCCTCCTTTAGTTCAGTGACTGTGCTCAGCCTAAAACACTGGCAAAGGGAAAGCCAGGCTCAGTTGGGTGATCTGTTGTTCTTGCAGCTTTGTTGTTATAGTGGTATTTACAAAACAAGTGCAAACTGGGATGGAAGGGTATTCAAGTAAAGAAGCAGCAATGAGACCTAAGAAGTTGTCAGAAAGAGATATAAGCCACTTGGGGCTTAAGAGAATTTATCCTATTTTTAAATACTTCCAGAGAATGGGATTCTACACAGATCATCACTTGCTCTTCCCCAATATAGTAATAGGCAACACTTCTTGAGACTTACTCTGCCAACTTCTACACTAATAATGGATTCTACATTCCTCACATGATAGATTCTCTTATTTAATCCTTTTAACAATCCAAAACCATACAACACAGGCATATTGTTATTATCTTGTGTGTGTGTGTGTGTGCGTATGTGTGTATATGTGTGTGTGTGTGTGTGTGTGTGTGTGTGTGTGCATTTACTGAGGATTGAACCCAGGGCCATTCTACCTACAAGCTATACTCCCAACCCTATTTTATTTTTTAGTTTGAAGTAGGGTCTCACTAAGTTTCTGAATCTAACCTCGAACCTGTGATCCTTCTGTCTCAGCTTCCCAAGTACTAGGATTACAGGTGTGCACCATTATGCCCAGGTTATTCTTTAATAGATGAGGAAAGAGGCTTGAAAATCAGTCACTCCTCCAAAGTCACACAACCAGTAATGGTGGGGCTGGGATTTGAACCAGGTGGTCTGCCTCTAGAGTCTTACTCCACACCTTACTGCTTCCTTTGAGTGTTTTGTGTGGTCAAATCAAAGCAGTACTTTATTGTTGACATTATTAGCCCATTTTGTCCCATTGTCCCAGATATGGACTATCTATACAAACAAATATAGTATATAACACATATTA
>PVLC010023507.1:0-25718 GCA_004027655.1 Graphiurus murinus
GCTGAGACATGAGGATTGGAGGTTGGAAGACAGCATTAGCAAGTAGTGAGATTCTCATTAATTAGCAAAATAAAATATAAAAATAAAATATAAAATATAGATGAGGGTGTAGCTCAGAGGTAGAAGTTCCTTGGGCTCAATCCCCCATCTCTCTTTCTCTCTGTCTCATACACACACACACACACACACACACACACACACACACACACAAATTAAATAGCTATATTTTTCTTTTATACAGATTATTTATACAGATTTTAAGCCAAATTGTGTCAGAATTAAATGCCTCACTCCCTCCCTTGTTGCTGGACACTTATGCTGGAGCCCTGCATGTTCTTGCACAAATCTGGATTTGTTGCTTTCTGAGCTGCAGGTCCAATCCTTGGGGTTTTGTTTTGTGTTTTGTTTTTAATATTCATCTCTTCTCTTTCTCTCCCTCTCTTTTATGTTTCTTTTTTACTAAGGTCCATCATCATATATTTGACTCATAAAGGTACAGGACAGGTAAAGTGAATGAATTCTTGCAAGCATGGAATTTTTTTCATAGACAAAACACTTTTATTACTGAATAAGCACTCAATTGGAATATGATTTGCATCACAAGCAATTCTAAGAGATGCAAAGAAAGAATGGAATCCTATTCTTTAGATAGTCAGGAAGATACAACCTGTGCATATTTTCAACATAAATAGCAATTGGCCCTTGAGAAAGTGAACTTGAAGGCACCGCTTGTCTCACATAGTTCATCCTAAGTTTATCTAGTAATGGTGGTGACTGTCTGCGTTGGCTATTTGGTTTTGTCCAGGAAAAACAAACTCAGATGTTTATGGTAGGAGATTGTTTTGTACCTTAGAGCCAGGTAACTGTGGAAGTTAGTCGAGTATTGATATAGTTTGTACATTGAAGTTTTCTTCTCTATCTTGAATTATCAGCATTTCCTGGCTCCTTCTTGCTCATGTTTCTTTGGAAATTTGAGGTTCTTGGTTGTCTGCTCAAATTTGTGTGAAAGCTTCGTGTCATCATTCTCATTAGGCAATGTGGCTTTCTTCTAATTAAGAGGAACTAGGGCTGATTCCTAGAGTGGCATCTGCCTGGGAGCCGAGTGGATGGACTTCCACACTGAGGTGGAGTGGGAGGGGAAGCCGCTGTCCGGAGCTGGCCCCAATCCTGAATGAGAAAGCCTTTCTCCTGGTCACTGTAAAGTTTTTGTAGCTTATGTACTTCTGTTGAATTATTTTTGCCATTCATTAAATATAACTCAGCTGTTGGTTCTTCATTCAGGGAAATCCCCCCTTATTAACACATCAGAGAAAAATATTTTCTCTGATATTTGATTTCTGCAAAGCAGAATCAAAAGTAAAGAAAACATGTGATTTTAAGGTGTCTGTCTCACAGATCTTAGAGAAAAAATGAACTTTATTCCTTTGTTCTCATTTAAGACTTGATTAAGTTTTCCTGGGTTTTTACGAAGGTTGATTTCTTGTTTCTTTACTGATAAAAAATAGAGAGAGAAAAAAAAGCATAATGTGGTGGCACAAACTTGTAATCCCAGTACTTGGGAGGCTGAGACAGGAGAATATCACATTTGTAGCCAGTCTCAGCTACTTAATGAGGTCCTCTTGGCAACTTAGTGAGACCTTGTTTCAAAACAAAGAATAAAAAATAGGATTGGGAGTGTAACTGGGGAGTAGGGGTGGTAAGAATGCCCCTGGGTTCAATCAAAAAAAAACCCAGAAGAGGTGTAGTTAGATGTGGGGATCTACTAAATCAAAAGCAGTGCCATATAGTCTTCAAGTTAAATTATGTTAAATGCCTCTTGTTTAGGAAGATAAAAAAACAACAACAACAATGACTTGATGAGTGTAGTAACACACACCTGTAATTCTACTTATTTGGTAGGCTGAGACAGGAGGATTGCAGAGGTGAGGCCAGTATCAGCAATTTAATGCAACCTTGTTTCACAACAGAGCTCAGAGTTTAGCTCAGAGGTAGAATGGCCTAGGGTTCAATTTCCAGTACCACATACACACACACAAAGCAGTTTCTTTTAGAGATTATTATTATCATCATCATTATTGTGAGGATTGAACCCAAGGACATCCTACCCCCTTCCCTTTCCCCGAAGCTGTACCTTCAGTCCTATTTTTTTTTTTTTTTAATTTTTTAAACAGGGTCTCACTAAGTTACTGCACACTGGTCTGCAACCTATGATCCTCCCATCTCAGCCTCCCAAGTACTGGGATTATGACTAAGAAAGATTATTTTTTAGTATAAAATATTTATAAAGTTTAGTACCTGAAGGAACAAAATACAGGACTCAGTATTTTCATATTATCCTACATAAATGACTTACTTGATTTTATTTGGTAGCAGCAAAATCCTACTCTGCATTCAAGTTTCAACTTGAATCTTGTTTTTTAATGAAATTTTGTATGAACTCTGAATATATTTTCTGTGGTCCATTTGCATGCCCACAGACGTATTTCTTGCTCTCCTGTGATAACTGGCATATTTTGATTCATATACTTATTTGTGTGCTAATGTTACAGTTACTGCTAGGTGTTAATCTTGTCAGGAACAAGATTTTCATATTTATCTTTGTTCATTTCTGGGATACTTTTGTCTAATAGATGAGTAGATGATATTGGCCAAGTGACTGAAATGATGCAGATTTCATTACCATGCCCAGTAATTATTTGTTACTTGTTTTCTAAGCAAAAACCATTGCTCACATACACCGAAAGTTGCTTTCCTTTTATATTTCCTAAAGCTGCCTCTGGGATTGTAGTTTGTATGGTTTACAGTTTGCAGTTTGGAGATTATGAATAAAATATTTGAACTCAAATATTATCCTCTTTTTTCCACATGTATATTTATTGTAACCCAGAACAAAGAAATTCTTAATTTGCATGCAAAAATGTGAAATGTGCCAATTTTAATGTAGTTAAATAGGGAGAGCTGACAATAAGCATTTATGATCTGGAATAGTTGAGTTCATTGTTATTCAGTTTGAATATGCAGCTAAAGAGGCAAGGTTATACATAAAGTGGTTTCCATAAATAGCACTTTTAGACTTTTTTGCATTAGGATTTCTATGTCACCAGCATGAGAAAGATGCTGAGCGCTATCAGAAATTTGAAATTTTTCTCCAGTTGCAGTTTTTATTTCAGATGTACATTTGTCAAAGTTCAAAATACAATTTTCCTAACACACACACACACACACACACAAACACACTTAACTTATTAACAGAACTTTAAACTTCTTGATATCACATTTGATTATTGTATTGCTCTCCAACATTTATCAGTTCTTTGTGTTGGGAAGAGTTAAGTGGTATTGAATTCTTGAACACATTGTCAGACAGAATTTAGAAAATCCCTAATCCTGAGAACTCTGAATTGTCGTAGGTTAGTTTTAGGACAACAGATAACCATTTGATGACATCGGTCATGAATGGCTTTTACAGGATCCCACAGTGAACATTTTTCATCCTCTAGACAGGCGTTCTACCCAGTTTCTCTCTGTCCTCAAACACTTGGTACATCTTCCCAATGTGGTCCTTATGCTATCTTTGCTGCCTTTATAGGCTTCTGTATTTGGCTTTGTCCACAGAAGAATGGGTAGGGTTTGACATGTAACATACACTCACTAAATATGTATGAATAAATGAATGAATGAAGTTTGATCTCTCAAATTCTGAAAGATATTTGAAGGTTTTGGGCTAGAAATAATGTGGTGAAAATTGTCTTCTAAGTGTTGGTTTCCTGGCACTCTTTATAATGGTCATCAATATGGTCATCAATATTGGGATTCTTATCACATGGTAGACTTTTAAAATAAAATTGAAAAAAGTCAAAGATTGATATGTTTTATTTATAGAATAGCTCAAGAAGTTTATATTTTTATCATTTTAAAAAGAAAACCAGGGCTGAGATATAGCTCAGTGGCAAAGCACTTGTCCTACAAGTGCACCACCCTGGGTTCAATTTTCAGTTCCAAAACAAAACAAACAAAAAAAGACTCACCAAAACAAATAAGCTAAGAAGAACAAGAAAAAAAAAAAAAGACAACTAAGTGGGTGCAGTAGTGCATGCCTTTAATCCTAGTACTTGAGAGGCTGAAACAGTAGGATGGCAGGTTCCAGGCCAGTGTGTAGAAACTTAACAAACAAACAAACAAACAAATAAATAAATAAATAAATAAATAAACAATAAAAAGAAAGAAAAAGAAAAGACAACTATAGTGAGATGAATAAGGACTTAGACAATTTTCTTGAATACATGAGAAAAATAGAAATTATAAAAGAGATCATTAGACTCTACCTCTGGTTTTAACTAGATTTTTTATTTTAAAGTTTTAAAACTCCATATAGTAATCTGAATGTCTGGTAAGTAAGAAACTTCATCAGAAATGGTTTAGTGAATTGTTTTACATATTGTTTATTTTTAAATAATGACTTGATTTCATTTTTTAGGAAGTAACATAGTTTTTACTTCCCCTGAAACGTTTTATTCAATTTTTATGAAACATTTTTATGTATTCTTTACCAAATGTTGGCATAAGTAGGGAAAAATGTTATAAAAGTCTTCTTTAGTAATTATTTTTCTCTGTGTCTAGTGCTCTGAGTTATCAAATTATAATATATTTCCAACCTTCTCTGAATGCTATGTCCACCAATGGATATGATCAAACCAGTAGAAAATTTCCACAGTATGTTCTGAGTTGAAATTCTTCCCAGAATGACTTGAATTGGAATGTCTGGTTGATTGTGGCAAGTCTGACTTGCTTCTCACCATAAATGGTACAGACATGAGTTTTCAGAAAACGGGCAGTAGAAATTATAGCTAATGCACGGGATACACCAAAAGGAGTAATTGCTTCCTTCCTTCCCTTTTTAAAATCAGTATTTCTGACATTGGTTTGCTCCAAATGCTTACTTTCCTAATTGCAACATATAAAGTCAACAAGGAAGGCATGTAATAGTGATAAAAAGGGTTTGAATTGAGAGAGAATAAAAAGTGTGCTCACATTGGCCTGTTATCTCTTAAAATGATTTTATGTGAAACCATAGCAATATAGAGAACATTATTCCTGGAAATTGTCTGAACTTTTAAAATTGAACCTTTTCACCTGAAAATAGAATTTTAGGTCATTTACTATTGCCTTTTAAGGAATGATGGTTAATTCTAACCATAGATTCATCTAAAATCTGAACACACTGTACACAATGAACAATTAGCCCTCGGGATTTTTCTCTGACACCCAAGGCTGCTAAACCACTCTATGCTTTCCTCATCCTTCTGTGTTCCCAATTTTAAACACTGCCTCAGTGTGCTTTATATTAAAACTTCCTTTAAAAATCTAAATTTCTTATGAAAGTACAACCCAACATCAACGTGTGCAACAATTGTTCTGTTTTACCTCAGGTCAGCATTTTAGACTTCCGTAACTATTTCAAGCCTTCTCTAACCTCACACTTTCTATTTCCCACTGCATTCTCTATAGATTGTCCTGCTTACTTTATCCAAAAGAAAATAAGTCATCATTTGGAAACTCTCACCTTCCCCCAGCCCAAAGCAAGACTCTGTCCACATCTACAGCTGTCCTTTCCACTTTCTCCTCAGTTACACATGTAAGAGGGGTTCTGCTCATCTCACGTCAATCCTCCTTCTGAATTTTGTTCCCTTATCCATATCCCACTCAGGAAATTTCCATGGCCAGGTACGTTAGTCTATCTTTCATTCATCTCCGTTATTTCATCCCAAATTCTTCCAGTCAACTCAGACTCACCCAGACCGAATGCATAACTTAAGGCACACATCTTTCCCTTCACATCTTGAACTTAGCAAGTAGCTTTCACCCCAAGTTAACTGTGAGTCATTCATGAGGTCTCTTTCTCTCCCACCCCCTGGATTTGATCCATCCCCAAGTCTTGTTGATAGCCTCCCGAATTCTCCTCCACTTCTTTCCTTATCTTCTCTAAACCCCTTCATATAGGCAATATCATTTGTTACCAGAGATTACCAAAGCCTTATAATTCATCAAGACTGTTCTCTGATTCACAGCTATCTATCTTTCCCAGTTATAAATCTGACCTGTCACTCTTCTGCTAGAAATATTTTAGTTGCTCTCATAACACACAAGATGGAGACTAAACTTTCTACAGACTGAGCTCATGCATAGACTAAGCTTGTGGCCTTGTAGCCTCACCTCATTCACCCTGCTCCCTGCTCTTCAGGCATACCAGCCTCCCTCTCAGGTGAAGCAAGGAAGTCCTGCTTTGATAGTGACATCATGTCTTTGGGCTTTTTTATACATAGTCACTTGTTGACAGAATTCTGGCTTGAAGGGATAACTCCAGAAGAAAGAGGAATTATCCAGAAGGGGCAACTGACTTTTTTGAAAGGACAGAGCCTATGGTTGTGATCCAGGATGCACCTGCTGTGGGTTTCCAAAGCCATGCTAGAGCAGCTAGATTTGGGTGAGGGTGGATTTGCATTGTGCACTCTCCTACTGAGCCTGCTAACGTCAGGGGTGTTGCCAGCACCCTGACGGTGGCTTCTGGGGTTCCTGATCCAGTGCTGAGGCCAGAATGATGAGAGTTGACAATTTACTTATGATCTGTCTGGCAAAATTATGGTAGGAGGAGAAATACGGCCTCTATGCTGATCCAAAGGCTAGATTCCTATTATTAAAGACAAATATAACCTTATTTTATTTCTCAGGCCAGGAAATAGATAATAGCTACTAACAAATACCTTTCATCTCCACATAGCCTTTTAATATTTATGAAACTATTTTTATCTATTACCTTGGTTGATAGCTCAGTTAATTCTTAAGGTAACCATGATATCCATTTTTTAAATTTCTTTTTTTATATAAAAGAAGAAGCACAAAGAAAGGTTATGACTTGGCCATGACACTTGAGTGTTAAAGCCAGGATAGAGCAGCCTCATATTCTAATTTCTGTCTGCGCCCCCCCCCCAGGATTGGGATAACATTTATCACTATTCTGGGCACAGTGTGTACTATTAACATATTAGTGAAGTGTGATTTAGTGGGAAGGTAGCTAGCAGATGACATTGAGGACTCGATTTTCAGCTGCTTTTCACAACACAGCCTTCTATTCAGCAGCAAAATGGACCTATTTTTAGTTGTGTTTGGGACGGAGCCCAGAGTAGTACTGTACGGTCTACACAACCTTCTGCTAGATGTTACTTGCCCTTCGTCATCATTCCAATATTTCCAATGTTATCTGACTCAGAAACATCATGTCATTTAAAACATGTTTACTTTATGATTTAAAAAAACCTAAAAATCCCAGCATTTGGGAGCCTTAGCTACCTAGTGAGGCACTCTGCAACTTAGTGAGACCCTGTTTCAAAATAAAGAATAAAAAAATAGGACTGGGGGTATAGCTCGGAGGTAGAATGCCCCAGAGTTCAATCTCCAGTACTGAAAAAAAAAAAAAACATAAGAAATGTGTGTATGTACTTGTGTCCTGGATTTGTGATGAAAAATGTCTTGGTCACAGTAGCACTCGCTTTCTCTATCCTCATCTCTCTCAGAGGGGTGTGTGCCAGTCAAGAACCCCATCTCCTGGGCCCCAGGGAAGGCCATGCCAGATGGGAATGAAATGATGACTTTTCTCCTTCCTCAGTAGCTAGGCTTTCTATGTGGGCTGGAAGCTATGTTCAGTGAAGAAACTCTGCAGCATTTGCTGGCCACGCGGTTCCGAAGAGACTAACCGCAGGTCTGATTTGACCCACATGTGAATCTACACATTTGTATAGAAGAGCAGGTATATAAGGTCGATGAGGTGGGATCCCCACTATGACCACAGAAGTTTCTTCTGTCTCATAAATCGGCTCTTGCCTGGCTTGGGAGAGAGAGACTGGGAGAGGAGAATATGCTCCAGGAAAGAAAAGAGGTAATTTTCATTTACCCTGAAGCTAGAGGCTACTGTAGTCCTTGTACATCCACATATAGGACTCTGAAGGCTCTCAGTCCATCCTGGGCAGTACTATGTGCCTCTCTCTGTACAGGGCTGATAGCTGGAAAGAGTTTCATCTCTTCTTATTTTGTAACCACAATTTAATAATGTAGGATTGAATTATTCAGGATACATTTTCCTCCAATGTATAACAAAGAGTTTGTACAGAATCCTAATCACTTTTGAAATAATCTTAACTAATGACAAAAGACAAGTTATTAGTAATCCCAGTGTGTTTAAAATTCAAATTAATATGAAGAGTCTCTATTCTTCCCTGTAAAATGTCTTAAACTGTTCGCAGGGTAAAGCTTTTTTTTTCTTTTCACTTTTAGAGCTGTGACTGAAAACACAAAAAGCTCTCCATCTTCTCTTTCTCCATCTGTTTTCTGTCATTCACACACAAATATCTTATTTGAAATATGTTCAGTCTGCTACCACAAAATATAGGTTGGATCATTTATAGCCTTTCATTTCTATCAATTTGAACATTTAAAAAAGAGTGGAAGAGCATTTTTAAGTGCTTGATGGGAATGTTGTGCTGGTATCTGCTCCTTTACCAGTCCTAAACAATGAGCAGCGTGGTCTCTGCCACCAGGGATCTAGATGAGCCTTCTGCTTTATTGTCAGACCTCTTGTCTGAGTTTTTCCTTGACTCTAGTTTGAAAATTGATGCTGCTGCTGTGTGGCTGCACTGTGTGTGTGTGTGTGTGTGTGTGTGTGTGTGTGTGTGTGGTGGGGGAATGGTGGATGAATGGTAAGTCACAGAAGCTGTCAGGCTGCCAAACCACTCAGGTCAGGACGCATCACAGCTGGCATCTCTGTTGTAACTGTGTCTTTTTAGTTCAAAGTAATAGCTCTTGTCTCACTGAGATTGACTTGACTGGGATTGTGACTGTTCTTTTAGAAAATTTATACAATATAAAGTCATGGCAGGAGAATTCTTTAATCTCTTCGTTCACTATCCAGCACCTCTGACTGTGTACATCCAGAATCCAGTAGGCTTTCTGCTGACGTTTGAGTGAGTGAATGAATGAGTAAACGGAGTGGCTTCAAGGAATGAGCCAACTACTAAGTGCTGCTCCCCGCCGCCACCCCCCAGAGGTAACCCCTCTGCAGTTAGAGCACAAGTGGATATAGATTATTATCTCCCAGAATTTAATTTCAATGTGATTTTCATGAATATATTAAGATCATTAACCAAAGCTTTGTATATTAAACTGATTTGTTCAAAATTTCAAGGACCTATGATAGCACAGTAAGTATTTTAGGTGATAGATTCTGAGATGAACTAAATCAAGTCCTATCTTGGGATTTATACTTTCATTTAGGAGGCCTGGCGACAATCCCCCAAAATAAATTATTTTATGTCAAATGCTGGCAAGTATTACAAAGAAAAAAATCAAGAAAGCCCTCTCTGAGGTGATGTTAGGTGGAGCACTGAAGGAGGGCAGTGGTGATCCTTGCGACTGTCTAAAGAGCAAATGCTGTAGCAGAAAGCACACAAAGGCTTCGTGCCAGCAACGTGCTGGGGACGGACAGCCAGGCTGCAGGAGCAGGAGCAAAGCCAAGGGGAGTACAGTGGGGGCTAGAACATTGGGGTGGGGCAGATAGTGAGCCTAAGTTCTAAAGAGGTAGCATCATTGACCAAAGCCAAGGGCAACAGTGATCAAAGTGGACCTGAAAACATGATTCCTCACACCCATTCCAGAGCTTTCCCCGTGAACTAGCATACACCTCATCTAGTCTTTCCCTCTTACTTCTGGAAGAAATACTCCCTTAGAATGCAAATCCTTGCTGACACACATACCAAGAAAACTCCAACTGATGCCAGAGTTTGGAATAAGAGAAACTTAAAAGGAATTTTTTTTAGAAAAATAAATGTGTACTGGGGGACTAAAGACCCCAGAGTGTTGTCTATCTTACCTAAGTAGGCTTGGTACTTTGTTGTAACAATGCTGCTTTTTCTTCTGCCAGAGCTGGGAAGCCAATGTGGGCTTCTCAATGACTCAGTACTGGAATCATCAAGAAGAGAGGGGAGGACCTTCTCATCACCTCTGTTGGTGAAGGACTAATGAAGATTCCTATCCTGTGTCATTAAAGACATCTGCAGTGTTATTATAATTACCCCCAGGTGACAGTCTTATGATCAGATCTAGCCAGAGAGAAACACTTAGGTAAGACAGACAACACTCTGCGGTCTTTAGTCCCCCAGTACACATTTATTTTTCTAAAAAAAAATTCCTTTTAAGTTTCTCTTATTCCAAACTCTGGCATCAGTTGGAGTTTTCTTGGTATGTGTGTCAGCAAGAATTTGCATTCTAAGGGAGTTTTTCTTCCAGAAGTAAGAGGGAAAGACTAGATGAGGTGTATGCTAGTTCACGGGGAAAGCTCTGGAATGGGTGTGAGGAATCAGGTTTTCAGGTCCACTTTGGTCACTGTTGCCCTTGACTTTGGTCAATGATGCTACCTCTTTAGAACTTAGGCTCAGTATCTAGAACACTGGCAGAATTTGGCTAGATATAGTCCAAGGACTTCACCAGCTTGAAGAGTCTGTGACATTGTCACACCTTCTTCCATTTTATTGCAGAATTTACATTACATTTATCTAGAATATAGTTTGCTGCCATGCAGCTGATCAAAAATTTGCTTTAACTGTCAGTCATGGTGGTTAAATAAATATTGCAGTCAGTTTGCCCTGTGGACTCAGCTTTCACTTATTACATGCTATTTTGGTACTTTAGTGTATCTTAAGGCCAATCCATTTAGATACACTACCAATGTATCTAAATATACCAATGTAATGCTTCTGTGGATCATATAAGAAAAGGTTTCATTATATCTTCCACTGAAATTAAATAAATGAGAGGTTTCAAAAAGAAACTTGAAATAGTGGAGAGATTATTAATTTTTAACATAGATAAGATAAAAGTAATTGTCTTTCCACATTTGCCAAGTCTCCTTCAGTGATTATTCTTTGCAGTAATTGGAAAGAAATTATAGAGATGTCTCATATTGGTCACCTGAGATTTAGTTTTTATATTATAAAATACTAGTTTATCAATTTGTCTCTTGATAAATTTGCTGGTAGAAAAATACTTCTATTAATAAAATCCAAATCTCAAATTCTTGTTTTCAAAGTTATTAAATGAGAAATCCTCTTCTTTTTCCTTCCATCCCTCTGGAGTCTTTCCACTAGAAATGTTTTCTGATAAGAGGAGATCTGTACATTCATGAAAAGATCCTAACATTTGTGACAGCATCAAGGAGTGTTTGTGTAGTGGAAGCAAAGTAAGGAACATGTTTCTTTTATTTAATTTGTTGATCTAAATATATCTATTTTTGGAAACAATTCAGTTCCTTGTGTATAACAGGGACCCAGTAAATGGTGAAGTGAAATAGTCAGTGCACAATTCAACAGATAGCTGACTCACTCTGTAAAACTTGCTGGCCTACATAGGTTTGAATCCTGGTTTTACAGCCTACTTATAGAAAACCTTTATTTCCCTGAGCATCTGTGTGCTGAACATGGGCACAATATAAGACTTATGTCATAGGGCTGTTATGAGCATTCAATTAGATAATAAGGTATTAATAAAATAATAAATTTTAGCTGGGTCTGGTGGTACATGCCTGTAATCTCAATACTGGGGAGGCTGAGACAGGAGAATTGCAGGTTCAAGGACAGTTTTAATAATTTAGTAAGACTGTTTCAAAATAAACAATAAAAAGGGCTGGGGGTGTAACTCAGAGGTATAATGTCTCTGGGTTCAGTCTCTGGTACCAAAATAATAATACATTTTGATAATATATATATACTTTAATTTTTGGCTTAGTACATTTTACAGGTACAAAAATTGAAATAATCCCAAGATATACCTAGCAAATTACAGTTTGGAGTTTATAGTTTGCACATGCAGCAAAGATCCTTTACAGAATGGGGCTTTTGCAATTCCATACAAATATTCAGTTTTATCTACTGTTTACTTGAGGGGAAATACTCTAACCTACTATCTGAGGAGGAGTTGTTTTGGAAACGGATTTAGTTATGGCCTGAAAATGCAGTTAGAAAAGATCCTAATAACAATAAGAAGGGAGCCAACATCTAACTTTATTTTCTTTCTTAGTGACCAGTTGTCCCTCCTACACTGAGGATACTCTAAGTAACTTTATACTTAAAGTCAAAGGACTCCTTGTGTAGGGTCTCAACGTGTCTAGTGTTACTTGTGCCTAAAGCAATTTAAGAAGGCAATAAGTGCATGAATCTGACCATCTTCTATTTATATAACCAATTCAGAGTGACAGGGTTGTAATGGAAAAAGCACTCATAACCAAAGGTCCTTGTGTTGAAAATAGAATTCTCTACTCAACTGACCTCAATGTTCTCATCTGAAAAATAAAATAATATACTTATCTCACAGACTCTGTGGGTTAATGTCCTAGACCCACATTTATATGGGGTTAGAAAGAGTTTGAAGTCTTTTACATCAGTCTAAAAACTTAGCATTTGATCTGAGAAAAATTTTAAAAAAGCAAATGAAGACTATTTTCAAATGACTGGACTTGATAAAAAAAATTGTTAGATGGAATAATGTCATGTTTGGACCTAAAATGTTCCCCCAAAGCTGGTGTGTTGAAGGCTTGGTTCCTAGGGTAGCAGTGTTCAGAGGGGGCCTTTGGGAGGTGGTTGGATCATGAGGGTTCTGATCTCATCAACAGAATAATTCATTGGTGGGTTCATAGCCTACTGAACTATGGGGAGGTAGTAGAAACTTGAGGAGGTGAAACCTGGTTGAAGGAAGCAGGTCAATGGGGTGTACCCTTGAAGTGTAGGCATGTCTTGTCCCAGGGCCCTTTCTCTTTCTGCTTCCTGGCTACCATGAAGTAAGCACCTTTGCTCTGCCCTTTGAAACGGAACCAAAAAAGTATTTCCTCTTTGAAGTTGTTTTTCTCAGGTATTTTGTCACAATGACAAACAGCTGACTACCACAAAGGCAATCATAGGTATGTACATGTACATGTGTCTCTTGCTTTCTTTTAACTATCCTCTGAAGAAAGTAAACAAATTTACTTCTGTAGAAATTAAAAAGCAGCTTCTAACTGTTCTTTTCCTGGCTAATATGACATTTATTTTAAAGGACTAATATTTATCACTCTCTGCTACTGTTTGATTATATAAAAGCCTTGCTAATTATCTGAGAAAGCCAAATGTGATCCGGGCTTTCTTGGCCATCAGATATTGACTTTCATTAAGACTGAGTTGCAGTACAGACCTTTAAACCTGTATCTGCATCTCATTAATTGGCATGTGATTTGGGAGAGTGGCTATTAATTATACAGAAGACGGTGAGTGAATAGAAAGGATCATTCAAAGGCAAACCACGCTTAAACCTGACTGCCTTCCCAAGCATTATACACTTCATCTGTCAGCCATTAATTTGCCTAAGTGTTTGGAATCAGCCAGAGAAAGGGTTTTTAAAGGGCACATCCAGAAATAACATTAATGTCTAGATTTTTTCACTTAATTTAATTTAATGCTAAGTCACTTTTATTAAGCTTGCATGACTACTTGGTTGAAGTGGCAAGGAAGCAGCATATATGATGTAATAGGAATAAATCTTGAAAAAAATAGAGATCAGTTTTATTATTTAAATTTGTCTTCCCCCTACCATAAACGATGATGATTTACTCTTCTAAAATCCACTATACGTTAAAATAAGATGTATTTTAGTATGAAGACACAAGAAGCAGCAACTCTTACACCTGTTTTTAAGATGTCAGCAAGTAGATTGTGTCTCATTAAATATAAACTGTCTGGAAATCTACATTCTGCTTTCAATTCTATTACAGTGACATCTCATAATATACCTTGATAAATCTACAAAGAATTGAAAATCAAAATGAACTATCAATAATTCATATGTGAATTTTCAGCTTTCAGTTTTATCTGTAGCAAATGGTTTTTTGAAATGTATCCATATATTTTCAAGTTTGGCCTCTTTTAAAAAGTTCTCTTATATTTTGGCTGACACATAATTGTATATATTTATGAGCTCTAGTGCGACATGTGACATTTCAATACATATATATGGTGTGTAAGGATGAGATCAGGGTAATTTAATTGGTAGATACATTACTTGAAACACTTACTTTTTTTTTTTTGCAGTACTGGGGATTGAACCCAGGGACATTCTACCTTCGAACTAAACCCCTAGTCCTATTTTTTATTCGTTATTTTGAAACAGGGTCTCACTAAGTTGCGGAGTGCCTCACTAAGTAGCTGAGGCTGGCCACAAACCTGGATCCTCCAAACTCAGCCTCTCTAGTACTGGGATTACAAGCATGCACCACCACGCCTGGCTGAAACATTTACTCTCTGTTTTGTTGGGGGCTTTCAAAATCCCCTCTACTAGCTATTCTAAAATATTCATTTATTTGTTTGCAGTTGTAGTTGTCCTATTGTGCTATAGAACATCAAATTATTTCTCTTATCTAACTGTACCCCTTACCTGTTAACCATCCTGTCTCTAACCTCCTCTTCCCCAGACTCTTCCCAGACTCTGGAAACCACTATTCTACCCTCTATTTTTATGAGAGCAACTTACTATCTTCCACATGTAAGTGAGAGCATGTGGTATTTGTTTTTCTGTTTGCTTCTTTTTAAAGTCTCATTGTTGTGTGCAAGATATCTATCACTTCCAATATTGAATTTATTTTCCTTAATGCAACTCATTAAACTTAAGTTGAATTATAAGTGCAAAGTGCATTGCTATGCTTTGAATTATTTGGATGGTTGGAAAATGACACTCTAACATTTACCTTGGGAAAAGCATGGTGGAGGATTTTCCAGCTCCACTTAGGGTTCCAATGGTGTTTAGTCATCTGATCCGACTTGTGTCTCACTAGTTCCTTATGAGTTGTGGTGTAACTTTTTCTGTAAAGAATAGATATTTCTCACATTTTGATGGATCAAAAGCAAGTGGAAAGCAATAATATTGAATGTGAATTTTTATCAAATGCTAAGTATTCTGTGACAAAATCCTCTACTAAGCTAGCCAATGTGTGTTTTTAACATTTTGTAAACATTTCTATGCTCTAAAAGCCAAAGTTTCCCATAGTTCAAGCCACAGATAACCCACCTGCATCTGAAAAATATGGGGTATTTGTTAATGCAGACTTTATGGCCCTATTCCATACTTAACTGAGTCAGTCTCTGGAAGTGGAATCTAGGAATCTGCATTTAGCCCACCTTTAGGATAATTCTTAATTGCTTTTTACAGTTATCCTCCCTGGAGTTTGAGGTAGATTGATTCATATCTATGAAGAATATAATTAATGGATATCACACTACAGTCAAAAAAGTATTATTTATTGTTATATGTTTTATAGCACTTACATTAGTATATCTTTCAAAATAGCATATGTGGGTCAATGAAAGTAAATTTATGATGTTATGATATGTCCTTTCTCATTTTCCCATAAAATGATCCTTCAAAAATGTACCTGTACCTGAACACACACCACACACAATGCACATGAAGTTAAGAGGTAGCAGAGGTAGGGTTAAATAAGTTGGTACAAGTTTGGAACCAGATTTCTGGAATCAATATAAATACCGCTATATTTAAAGTAGTTGATACTGCTTCCATTATTAACATAATGATTTACTCATTAATGTTTAATGATGAAACAGTTCTTAATGCAATTAAATGAATTATGTTTTATGATGCACATTTTCTTCAAGTAAGCATTAGCTAATTGTAGTTAAGTCATTAAGTATACTGATTGCATGCTGAACATATTTTCTTGTTCTTCATAGACATTTAATTTAAAATATTTTCTGGGTGAATACCAGCTATTTTTCTTTGCATCTGACTGATCTCAAACCTAAATAGAAATTTTTCTCTTAAAGAATTTAATTCACTTATTTTTACATAAGAATCTGTAATTTCAAAGCATGCTGTAAATAGTTTTGTAAGTCTTTGGAGAAATGGTTAGGAAATATATTCTCCTCCACCATCTTAGGCACCTTTACCTTTTATTCAGCGGTGGAATCATTTTGGTACAGTATCTACAATAGCTGAAGGTCAGCCAGAAATATAAGCTTGAACAAAATGTTCTACTTTAATTAATGCATTAGGGCAGTTTCTGTTGTGTCAAGAAGAAAAAAGGAAAAAATACTTTTCAATCAAAAGACTGGTAAAGCATTGCGCCATTTTTATTTGTTGAGCAAATAGAATGTTCGCTGTACTTCTTTCAGTTTCTCCAACACTTCAAGCTATTTCCTGTCTAAGGGTACTTGCCACATGCTATTCCTCTGCCCATAATGAGTTCCCCCTCCTCACTTCTGCAGACTGCCTCTTTCTCATCCTTAGGTTCCCTTGCCTTATTAGGCTATTTAATGGAGATCTCCACTTCCTTCTGTTTGCTTCTTTCTTAAGACTTAACTTGAAATTGTTTTATTTGTCTGTTTGCTCATTTTTTTGGTCTGTCTCTTCCACTGGGCTGTAAGCAATTTAAGATTAGAGAAAATATTGGCCTCATAAACATTCATATAACCTAGCATAATACCTGGCATATAGTAGGTACTCAAAATATATTTTTGTTTGGCTACAAGGATGCGTAAATTGACAGACATCATAAACATTTTTGAGTTAAAAATATTTACAGAAAGAGCGAGAATGAGCGATATCTTAAATGATATGCTAACATGAAGTAATGTGTTCATTTGCTCAGTGGTGAGGAATGATTAAACTCTTGAGTAATTTTATATTTATCTAGACCATTTACATGAAATTGGACTAATCAGACTGGAGAATTTTGTGTCTTGCATTGTTTTTCTGAGATGCTTTTATTTTACTTACACTCTAGAGATGTAATTTTTTTATGCAAGTGTGGGATACTTTTATTTTTAAAAAAGACATAATTTGTGGGCATAGTTTAATTAATAATGCTATCAAATACTCTAAGCTGTAAACCATGCTACCAGAGACATGTTACAATTTAAATTTGGTAAATGTCCAAAACTGATGAAGTATATGAAAAGTGAGTAACTATATACAAACTTAAATTACTATAATTAAATATCAATGTAAATGCCTCTACTGTACCTGAAAAATATAAGGTCAAATAAACTTTTTTCTATAAAACTGGAAAATTAAGGTTTATTGCACTTTCTACTTATAAACACATGCTTAGCACATTCCTTGTTTTCTATTTACAAATACATGAAAATATTTAGAAGAAAATGGAATACTTGGAATTTAAAGGGCATGTGCTGAATAGGTTCAGAAGTTTGAAGTGAAAAGTTTTTAGGATTGTTGTGCTCTCTAATTTATAATAAGATGGAAGTAACTGTATATATTATAATTTTAATAAGATAAGGACTGCATTTTAGACTTGGCATAATTTTATGGTAATAGGTAATAGAGTAAGTTGTTTTAAGACAGATGTTTTGTAATGATATGAAATAATAAATATGGATGGTTCCTAGTTTTATTGTCATACCCTATTCCTTTAACTTTATAATTCTTCAGTAACTTAGTAATAAGACTAACATCAGAATATTATGTATGCTAGGTTGAATTTTTTTATTACATTATATTACTAGGCACTAAGGTAGGCAAATTTTTACATATATAACTTCACAGAAATTCTGTAGGTTAGTATCAGTACCTTTACATTACAAATGAAAAAACTGTAAAATTATTGTTCTAAAGCCATATTGTCAAAAAGTTGCTGAGTCAAGTTTATCTGCTTTCAGTCCCCAAGTTATTTATGTTGTCACACAGCTTCTAGAAAATAGCCTCAGCAACTTTAGATAATATTTTGAGACATTCCCATTTAGTCAATAAACAAGTATTTATTGGGAGTGACCACACACTACACTGATAACTAGGGGTAGTCTAAAATTAAACATGAGATTTGTCCCCAAGCACCTTATTGCTGTAAAGTGAGATTGTTGCTCGTGCCTGTAAATTTCTTCACGTGCTTGGGTTCCACTGGGAATTCAGCTGCTTTATAAACCTCTTCATCTCTAGTTAATTGAAGAGTATGAAAGTGCCACTTCCTCTAGAGGGACACTTGTTGTACGTGTATCACCAAGAGCACACTAAATTGTTCTGGCAGGAGACACATTTTCTCTTATGAATCAGATTGGAGTTTTGATTGAATTAAAGTGGATCATTGGAACATATAGAATATCAATGTAACATGTTACTTACAGAATAAATACAAATTATTTAAAGGGATTAAAGAATGTGTCATAATCAGTCCCCAGGATTAAAACTGTTCTGAATTATTTCCGGATTTACCACTCTGAATCCTCACATCCAAAAGACCAGTTATTCAACACCTTATTCCCTAAATTTCTCCTGGTGGGCCTTCACAAAATATTCACCTGAAGGGTTCTCTGTGTTGGAGTGTTTTTGTTGCTTTGGCAAAGCTTACTCATATTTCATGTCTGGCCCAAATTAGCTTTCCTGGTGGAGGCATTCTCAACTATGCCCATCCCAGTTAATCATCCTGTCCTAGAACTCTTTCAGCCCATATTGTTTCACAGTTCTTCTCCCCCCCCCCCAATACTTTGTATGACCATTTATCTTTCTCCTCAATGTGAATGTATTTTTTTTTTGTGTGTGTGTGGTACTGGGGAATGAACTCAGGGGCATTCTACCTCCGAGCTACATCTCCAGCCCTATTTTTTATTCTTTATTTTTGAAACCGAGTCTCACTAAGTTGCGAGTGCCTCACTAGGTAGCTGAGGCTGGCCGCGAACCTGGATCCTCCGGTCTCAGCCTCCCGAATGCTGGGATTACAAGTGTGCACCACCACGCCTGGCTGTGAATGTATTTTCAAATGGATTGGAAACATCTGACGATTGGGAAATCATAACATATATTCTTTTTGCTGTTGTTTTTGTAACACCCAGCTGGGGCTATAGGCACAACTGGCATTTAATGTTTTTATGTTTAATTAGTAAACCCAATTACTAGGTGAAAGTCTGTAATTTCTAGGGACCATTAGCTATAGTTATTTAACTTCCTTCAGGTTGAGACCTCATTAGACTAAAATTAATTAATCAGCACTGGGTATTTCAGTAAGGAGAGATTTTACTTTTGAGAATAAGAAATTCTAAGCAGAAAGTCCCACTTGTTACCACTGTCAATCGAGTGAGACAGAGGGCCACAGGTACAAAAAAATCAAGTTGCAAAGAATCTAACACTCCCTTTTATTTAACCCTAAACTTAGCTTTAGAAACACACCACTAAGTGGTATGTGGGGGTGAAGGGACACTTTCCTTGTGGTCTGGGGTTAATAGTGCTCTGTGAACCTGTGTCTGTCTTCTCACTTTCCATTCAGGGTGGCCTTTAACCATATTTGCGTAATAGAGTAGAATGGACTACAACTCCTTCACCAGAGCTTTTCCTGAAAGGAGATGGATGATCCCATGCATATGTGTTTTCTTTGCATTTGTAGTTTAGTGCATGTTCACTTGAACTGGGGAAGGGTTAAATGAGTAATGTGTTCATCTATGCTTTTACCAGCTTGTACCTAACAAAGGTGCATGATTACAATGCACCAATAAAAAAAAAATCACAAAAAATAGGGTTTTTTTCATCCCAATTAAGACTCCGTTAAAAGCTTTTGATAAAAAATCCTAGGAAACCTCAGTATTTCAGCAGACTTCAACTTTTGAAAAGATGAAAAATCCTGAAAGTGAGAAGGAAATGACTTAAAGAATCTTGATCTCCATCCCTGGAATGTTTGTCTTCCAGATATCTATTTGTATTATTCCAGGATGTGGTGAAATGTTTCCAGGTTAGTTCCTTTAGCCTGTATATAGAGACATATTTATGTTTTTGTATAACCTAAAAATTCTTGATGGTAGTGGCCCTTCTTACCTAAGTAAACTCACTATTAGTGTCTGTTTCAGGAGCCCTCATCATAAAAATCTGAATAATGAAGGCAGCTATTGGTCTCATCTGTGTGTGTGTGTGTGTGTGTGTGTGTGTGTGTGTGTGTGTGTGTATGAAAAAATGCCCTGCTCTCCACCACCTGCCCATGAAGCTTTCAAAACCAGACCTATAATAATCGAGAAATGAGTAGGGAAGGAAACATCCTTTTTGTTCATCCCTGAACATCCAGTTCTTACACACTGCCATCTTCATTCTCTGTGTTGTTAGTTGCCCAGGTTGTTCTGTGCCTTGTGCCTTCTCCTGGCTCTCCCCTCTGTCTCCTCTGCCTTTCCTCCCATGCACTGCCCTCTCCCTTCCCTGCTGGCAAGGTCTTGTGATGGGTTACTCGTGCTCTCTAACCTCCTGATGAGCCCAAGCCTTCTGCTGCTCTCACGTTGTGACTGCGGCTCTCATGTGATTTTCCTTGTGCCTTTCTCCTTTCTGATGGTTATTTCATTAAATTCTTCTCTTCTGAGTTGTTGTTTAGCTATGGTATTTATGAAACCTTTATGCCAAACATCCTGTCTACACTGATCATGCCTTAGCAGGAATTTAGACCTATCAGCCATAACTCTTGATATATTACTAGGTGACAGATTATATGCTTTCCAAAAGAAACTTAGTCCTGTTTTATTTATTTTAATTGTACTTTTTATGAGAAATTTTAGATAATCTAGAATCCTATACATAGTCTAAGTTTAGCTACTTCTAATTGCATATTCAAGTAAACTGAGAAAACTTTATTTTTATGTCTCTGAATGATATTCCTGTATTACTATTATTTTCTGCATATAAAATTCTTATTCCTATTCTAATGAATATAACATGTTCCTTTTATAATTGATGCTGATTTTTAAGATAATTTCAAGTGCAATTCGGTTTCTTCAGGATTTCAAAATGATTATATATATATATTTTTTTCCTTCTCTCTTTCTATTGCCTACTGTTGTTTGATGAGATTTCTATTAGAAATTTTCAGTACTCTCTATTGTTATTTTGTAAAATCTCCTTTCCTCAATTTTTATAGGCATTTTCTTGATTAAAGGCCTCATTACATCTCGTGGAAGAGTGATGAGCTACATCCTCACAGTCCATTCCCTCTCCAAGTGATTGCTTCCACAGTAATCTTTTTAAAACATGCCATTCTGGATAAAGCATTTATGCTCACATTTTTTCAGTGTCTTGACAAAAATTAGACTCCATAGCAAGATCTACTTCTGCATACTTTCTCAATAAAAATTACCACACTCTCAGTAAAACCAAACTACTTGTGGTTTTTCCCTACAGTGACATTCTCTTTCACAATACCATGACTTTTCATATATTGGATCCTTGGTCTGGAATGCTTTTATTTTATCTGTCTGGCAATCTGCATTCTTAATAGATTGACCAACCCTGAACTTCCTTTAATTGGAAAAATAGCTTATTATCCCAAATAACTTAATATGAAAAGTTGGAATGTCATCAAATCTATTTTGAGTTAAATGAGATTTCCTAGCAAATAATTTCTTTTCGGTAGCCCTTAATTGAAACGGATGCCTTTGAGCTGTCCAGGCCTTTCACACTAAGCTAGTTACACTCCTGCCTGGTCCTCCTTGTGAATCATGCACAAGGAATGGAATGTGCCTGTCTGATTGTGTAAATTATTACCATAGGAAGGAGAAGCTATCTGGCTCTGATGTGGATTGACCCTGGTTTGATGATGCTGTGAACTTTCACTGAGTTGGGCCTGTCAGAGGAAGAATAATCCCAATTGAAACATACAAAATGAAGCCTGGTATAGTGGCACCTGTAATCCCAATAGTTGGGAGGCTGAGAAAGGAGGATCGCACATTTGAGACCAGCCTCAGCAACTTAGTGAGACTATCAGCAACCTAGACAGTGACCCTGTTTTGAAACAAGAAATAGAAAGGACTGGGGATATAACTTAGAGGTAGAATGCCTCTGGGTTCAATTCCCCTACCACAGGGGAAAAAAAATGTGTTATGCTCATTTTAACTTCCTAGTTTCCCTGATATAATTGCTAAACTTTGAACTAGAATTGTAAAACACCAAAACACCAGAACCCTTTAAATTATGTGGCGAAATAAAAGTACCACAGTTGAGAATAAAAAACAAAGGCCCCTGTGTACTTATGGTTTTTCAAGGCTGTCAAGTATGGGTAGATAGTTGATGCACTGTATAATTCTAGAGGAAGTGCACTTCACAGTTCTCTGCAGGGTGGTGCAGAGAATGAGCTTCAGGAGCAGAAAGCTGAGCACCTGTTTCCTTCACTGAATGTTAGGGTGGGCAGCACAGCAGATGAGAAAAGTCTCACAGCTGTTGTTGTAGATTTCAGGAGACCTCAGAGTGTCCTTTGCATTTATCTGTAGAATGTATCTAAGATGGTAATTTATATTGGAACATATATCATCAGCATAAAATACAGTGTAGAAAAGTAATGTTACGCCCAAAGGTCTTGCAGAAAATGGCATGATAGCCTTCC
This sequence comes from Graphiurus murinus, assembly GCA_004027655.1. Classification (NCBI taxonomy): domain Eukaryota; kingdom Metazoa; phylum Chordata; class Mammalia; order Rodentia; family Gliridae; genus Graphiurus; species Graphiurus murinus. The sequence goes on from PVLC010023507.1 coordinate 22,436, forward strand.
CAGCCTGGGTCTTTTTGCCCCAAAGATTACATACTGTTCATTGCATCACACTGGCCCCCAAGGACAAAATGAATCCAAAGAAAGATATTCCAAGGATTGGTTATGTTTTCAGCTACTGATTAACCACAAAGCGATAAGGTAAAGGTAAGTTTTTAAAGACAATGCTTGCTTTGTTTGGGTATAGATTAATTGGAACTAACTATGTCCTTGTAAATCTTTGCAGTTTACCATTGTGGCAGCTCAAAAAAGAAGTCCTTTGAGCACATAATACATCTGTGTTAAGTTAGTTGAATATACACTTGCCTAGCATCACCCAAAGCTGCTTCAGATCTTCTGTATGATAGTTCTAACAATAGAGGCAGAAAATAAGTAACAAATTATCATTATTCATTTAAATATATTTAAAAAGAATGCAATGACCACAGCATTGAACCAGGTACACACACTTCAAAGGTAATTATTTCTCATAACTAAGTTAATTATTTTACTTTGGGGACAAATAAAAGATAAAAAAAATCTCAAGTTTTACCATGACTCTAAATCTCTTAAGAGATCAATGGGTAGATTATCAAGACTCCAATATTAACTTGTTTCCAACCAATCTCCTGTCTTTCTTCTTTCTCAGTCTCTGTTGCACTTATTTTCCACTTCAAACACAGCAGTCTGCCTTTCCAGAAAACAAATGTGTTAATTACTTACACTGAAGCTTACAGTACTGTGAATTAAACATTAATGTCCTTTATTTTTAGATATTCCTTTAGTTTTGACTTAGGGGTTGCAATTACATCATTTGTTTTCAGTTCAACATTTTGCTTTTGGATTAAAGATTGCTGAGGTTCTACTTCCTTGAAATATTTTAACTAATATTAATGGAATGTCTTTGATCTCAAAGCAGTTTTAATTTATAATAATATCCAATAGAAAGATTCATTTTAGCGATATCTAAGTTGTTTATATATAGAATTTAGCCAGTAAAAATTGTGATGAAATATTTAATAGCTTCATTCACATTTTTCTTTTAAGTTATATATGCAAGTGCATACTCTTATACATGCATACTTTTAAGATATAAATATATGGTTGTTTTAAATACTCTCACAATTTTTTGTGTGGTACTGGGAATTGAACCCATGGGCATTTTGACTCTGATCTACACCCCCAGCTCTATTTTTTTTTTTTTTTTTTTTTTGCGGTACTGGGGATTGAACCCAGAGGCATTCTACCTCCGAGCTATAACCCCAGCCCTATTTTTTATTCTTTATTTTGAAACCGGGTCTCACTAAGTTGCAGAGTGCCTCACTAGATAGCTGAGGCTGGCTGCGAACCCAGATCCTCCGGTCTCAGCCTCCCGAATGCTGGGATTACAATCTATTTTATTTTTGAAACAGGGTCTCACTAAGTTGTGGAGGGTCTTGCTAAATGGCTGCGGCTAGCTTTGAACCTGTGATTCTCCTTCTTAACTTTCCAAGTACTGGAATTACAGACCCACAACACCACTCCTGACTTACTCTTACAATTTTAATGTAATATTTAACAAACACTTGAGAGTCTGCTGCATCTTACAGACTGTGCTCATAAAACTAAATTGCATATGATTATTATTTTTATTGATACATTGTAATCATACATACATCTTTGTTAGGTACAAGCTGGTAGAGGCATACATGCACATATCTCTCATTTAACCCCTCTCCAATTCTCACCCCATTCCCTACCCCATCCCTCCTTCTCATGTTCAGTTTAGTGATGTACCTTGATGTTTGTGAAAGTACATCATGTGCATTTGACTGTTCCCCACCCCCCATCAACTTCAGTTAAGTAACCTTCTTGCTCATCAAAGGTTTCTCCTTCTTGGTCTAGAGTCCCTCTCATGAACCACTTTTCCCCTAGCTTCTGCATATTAGGGAGAGCATATGATTTTTTACTTTTTGTGACTACCTGATATCACTTAACATAATGTTTTCCAGTCGCATCCATTTCCCTGCAAATGATACGATTTTGTTCTTCTTTTTGGCTGAGTAAAATTCCATTGTGTACATATCCCATAGTTTTATAATTCATTCATTTGTTGATGGACATCTTGGCTGGTTCCACAGTTTGGCGATTGTGAATTGTGCAGCTCTAAACATAGATACATATACATTGGTCTGATAGTTTGGTTTCCATTCTTTTGGGCAGATACCCAGAAGTAGTATTGCTGGACCATATGGAAGGTTCATTTACATTCATCTGAGGATCCTTGATACTGTTTTCCAAAGTGGTTTCATTAATATGCAATCCCACCAACAATGTATTAGGGTTCCCACTTTGTCACACCCTCACAAGCATTTGTTGTTGTTTGTGTTTTTTATTATTGCCATTCTAATTGGTGTTAGGTGAAATCTCAGGGTAGTTTTGATTTGCATCTCTCTGATTGCTAATGATGTTGAACGTTTCCTCATACATTTATTGGCCATTTGTATTTCTTCTTTTGTGAGGTGTCTATTTAGATCCTTTGCCCATTTTTTGATTGGGTTATTTGTTTTCTTAGCAGTGATTTTCTTGAGTTCTCTGTATATCCTAGATATTAGTCCTCTATTAGAAGAGTAGCAGGCAAAAATTTTCTCCCACTCTGTGGGCTCTCTGTTGAGGTTCTTGATAGTTTCCTTTGCTGCACAAAAGCTCTTCAGTTTAATGCAGTCCCCTGTATTGATCTTCCTTTGAGTTGCTTGTGCTTTTGGGGTCTTGTTGAGAAAATAGTACAGAAAATTAACAAAACCAAAAGCTGGTTTCTTGAAAAAATAAAGAAGATAGATAAACCATTAACCTACCTAACCAAAAGAAAGAGGGAATCAACACAAATTACTAAAATAAGAGATGAAAAAGGTGATATTACTACCAACACTGTGGAAATACTACTTTGAAAAATTATACTCCAACAAAATGGAAATTCTAGAAGAAATTGACAAATTTCTAGACACATACAACCTTCCTAAATTGAATCAAGAAGATATCGAAAACTTAATCTGACCTCAAATAGCAAACAAAGAGATAGAAGCAGCAATAAAGAGTTTACCACCAAACAAAAGCCCAGGGCCAGATAGTATTCCAAGGAATTTTATAAAACCTTTATGGAAGAGCTAATTACAATACTCTTCAATCTGTTCCACAAAATGGAAAGAAATGAGACTCTCCCAAACACATTCTATGAAGCCAACATCACATTAATACCAAAGCCAAATAAAGACAGCTCAAGAAAAGAAAGCTATAGGCCTATATTGCTAATGAACTTAGATGTAAAACT
>PVLC010023508.1:0-10441 GCA_004027655.1 Graphiurus murinus
TACTGGGGATTGAACTCAGAGGCGTTCTACCTTCGAGCTACACCCCCAGCCCTATTTTTTACTCTTTATTTTGAAACCGAGTCTCACTAAGTTGCGGAGTGCCTCACTAGGTAGCTGAGGCTGGCCGCGAACCCGGATCCTCCGGTCTCAGCCTCCCGAATGCTGGGATTACAAGCGTGCGCCACCACGCCCGGCTACACCCGGCTATTTTTATTTTTATTTTTATTTTTATTTTGCGGTACTGGGGATTGAACTCAGGGGCATTCTACCTCCAAGCTATACCCCCAGCCCTATTTTTTATTCTTTATTTTGAAACCGGGTTTCACTAAGTTGCGGAGTGCCTCACTAGGTAACTGAGGCTGGCCTCGAACCCGGATCCTCCGGTCTCAACCTCCCGAATGCTGGGATTACAAGCGTGTGCCACCATGCCCGGCTAGTAAATGGATCTTGAGCAGCCCCAGGGAACACCCTGGGCCTCACAAAGTTTTTCCCTCCTGTGCTTAGCTGTCACACACCTGGGGCAGGATCTCTTGAGCCAATATTCGTGCCCGGAGGTAGGCAGCATTCCCTTCCTCATTCTGGTCCACAGTGTGATTCACCAGCCCCAGTGCACGGGCCTGTACTCCATTCAGTCGTCTGCCTGTGAAGATGAGCTCCTTTGCCAGGGCCACCCCCAAGCAGCGAGGCAGCCTCTGAGTCCCTCCTGCCAGGATGGAGGGGTGATAGTGGTGAGTCAGGCTGAGGAGGGGGAACCCAGAGAGAAGGTTAGGGCAGAAGGGTGGGGCCCAGGACCTGGGACAAACAAGGAAAGGGGGAGGTGTACTTGGACAGAGTGGAATTGGGCAGTAGGTAAGGTTACCTGCGCCTGGGAGGAGCCCTCGAGTGGTCTCAATCAGCCCCATGACAGCTGAGGAAGCTGTTTAAACATAACAGAGTGAAGCCCTCCCTCCCATCCCTGCCCACCCTCCATTACTAATGTCTGCTGGGGAGAGGCACCTGCCTCATGGTTTGGCCACACCCACACACCACTTCACACTACCTCTGGAAGAGCTTAGGCCCAGAAGTCATGCCCAGGACAGGATCCTCCACCCCCATTGGTGGAGTCATGCATCACCAGCAAGTCTCCCTTCCTGAGTCTCAACGATGGAAAAAAGATGATCTGTTTGCCCCTGAGAGCGGCTCTGAATCAAATGAGGTAATGGTGCTTGGACCAAGGAATGGGAGCCTAGAAGGTGCCTGGCAGCTATCTGTGGGTTAATGGATTCTCTGTCTCATGTGCCCATAGCTCTGGCCTTGCCTAGAATATCAATGGCTCCTGCTCTCACCACACCTTCCAGCTTTTTGCACCGCCTGAAATCAAATCTCACTGATGACTCTAGTCCACATCCCCCTCATAAGTTCTACTTCCTCTGAGCTTTCCTTGACCTCCCTGGCACAGGCCATTTGGTGCAGCATGGGGCAGAAGTGGCCATGCTACAGCTTGGGAGGGTGTTTCCGTTCTTCTCACTGAAACCCTGCAAGTTAATTGCAACGGGCCAGTGAGAAGCAGAGCAGGGGCTATGGCCCGGCCTGGTATTTCAGTGTCAGGCACCTGGTCACTTCCCTCTTTGACATACATTCCATAGACAGACGCTACCTTCGTGGCTGGAGCTACGCATTTTAAAATATGCCTGGGGTGGCAGGAGAAAGGCTGGGAGAGGGCACTGCAGGGGCACGTGCTGTCTCCAAGAAGAGCTCCTAACAAAGTCGGGACCTTGAGAAGTGATCATTACCTTCATCCTCTCTCAAGGTTGAGTTCAGACAAGGCTCAACTGTAGAATTAGTGAAGTCAACCTCAGCTGGTGCTGGTGAACAAGAGGGCAACATGCCTGCCTGGTCCCTTTGCAACTACCAGGGCCAGGGATAACCACTCTCGTGGCCAACCTTTGTTCACTCCATAGTAAATAATGTGATCTGGGCAGAAGTGGTACGTCTGACCTTTGTCCCCCTTGGCTTTCCCTCCCTGCTCTTTTCGCAAGTGCTCTGAGGTTGGTGTGACCATTTGCAAGCTCCCTCTGCATTTCTTACCCACCTCAGCTCTTCTGGTGGAAGGCCAAGAGCAGAGGCTGACTGCAGGACCCCCAGACTTAGCCTGTTTCTCTCATCTCCCTCTCCCTGCCCAGTACCTGCCACTCGGAGGTCACAGGCCAAGGCGAGCTCCAGGCCTCCACCCAAAGCAAAGCCATCCATAGCCGCAATGGTGGGTGCAGGGAAGGCTGCTGTGGAGATGAAAGGGGCCCAGCCTGAGAGGTCTTGGCAAGACCAGGACAGAGACCTGGGGCTGCTTAGAATGGAGGGCCTCACTAGTTCCGAGTCTGGGGACCTCACCTGGTACTTCAGCCTGGCTATCTGGGAATGTCCCCAAAAGCCATCAGGATGATTTGGGTCAGGTGGGGAATGGGAATGGGAGAAGGGATGGATGGTCCCTGCTTAGGCCCACACCTGCTGGCCTCTCTGGGGCCTGCCTTGCTGTGTGCCAAGTCCTGTGCTGGGTGCTGGGGATACAGACTCAGTGTAAGGAGGAAGGCAGACCAGTAAGCAGGCAATGTTTATCCAGGAACTTTAATGCTTCTATGAAAGGAAGCTTGGAGATAGGATCAGGAAGGCATCCTGGAAGAGGAGGTACCAGAGGCCTTGAAGGATGAATGGAAGTCCAGATACCCAAGAAGGAGTATTCCAGGCAAAGGGAACTGCAGCTGTCAATGCCTAAAAGCCTGTCTGGAGTAGCTGGGTTTGAACTGTGGGGGAGGGGCTGCAGTGGGCACCAAGGGTAAAGAGCCAGGGCCCCTCTCTATACCCACTTGTGGAATTCCTTGTGCTTATTCCCCTGGGACAGTCATCTGTTTCCCCCACAGACCTCAAAAAGAACAGTGCTCTCTTTAGAGGAGGGTGGGCAAAGAGGGACATCATGAGGAGGGGCTCCAACCCTCCCTCCCACTCCCAGACTCTCACCGATGTCGTTCATCAGGCCCCGGAGTCGCTGGACAAAGACCCCCACCTCCACTGTGCTCATCTGCTCCCGCTCCTTCAGGTCCGCACCTGCAGATGGCCAGGGGTTGGTGCCAGCCTTTGGGAAAATGGCTTGTTATGGAATCCCCTGTGGCTAAAGGATCTTGCAAAGGAGACTTGAGAAGAAGCAGCCAGAGAGGAAGAAAAAAATACCAGGCAACAGTCAAGGGAGCCAGAAAGATGGAGTGCCAAAAAGGACAATCACAACAAAAAGATAAATTGGACTCCGTCAAAGTGAACAACTTGTGCATCAAAGGACAATATCAAGAGAGTGAAAAGATGGCCACAGAATGGGAGCTAATATTTGCAAATCATACATCTGATAAAGGATTAATAATAGGGCTGGGGATATGACTCAGAAGGAAAATGCTTGCCTAGCATGTGCAACACCCTAGGTTTGATTCCCAGTACCACAAGAAAAAAAAGGGATTAATACCTAAGATAAAGAACTAATTAATAAGCTCAGTGTGGTGGTGCATGCTTGTAATCCCAGCATTTGGGAGGCTGAGACCAGAGGATCCGGGTTCGCGGCCAGCCTCAGCTACCTAGTGAGGCACTCTGCAACTTAGTGAGACCCTGTTTCAAAATAAAGAATAAAAAATAGGGCTGGGGGTATAGCTCAGAGGTAGAATGCCCCTGAGTTCAATCCCCAGTATCGCAAAACAAACAAACTAATTAATAGAGCCAGGCATGATGGTTCACTCTTGGAATCCCAGTACTTGGGAGGCTGAGACGGGATCACAGGCTTGATGTCAGCCTCATTAATTTAATGAGGCACTCCGCAACTTGAGACCCTGTTTCAAAATAAAAAATAAAAGCCTGGTGTGGTGGCACATGCTTATAATCCCAGTATTTGAGAGGCTAAGACAGGAGGATCGCAGGTTCAAGGCCGGCCTCAGCAATTTAGGGAGACCCTGTTTCCAAATAAAAATAAAATTAGGCTAGAGGGTATAGCTCAGAGGTAGAATGCCCCTGTGTCCAATCTCTAGTCCACAAAAAACAATAAGCCAGGCATGGTAGCACACGCTTGTAATCCCAGTACTTGGGAACCTGAAACCAGAGGATCCAGGTTCATGGCCAGCCTCAGCTACCTAGTGAGGCAATCTGCAACTTAGTGAGACCCTGTTTCAAAATAAAGAATAAAAAATTGGGCTGAGGGTGTAGCTCAGGGGTAGAATGCCTCTGGGTTCAATCTCCAATACCACCAATAAATAAATAAATAAATAAACAAATAAAATAGGGATTGGGGTGTAGCTCAGAGATAGAATGTCCTGGGTTCAATCCTTAGTACCAAAAAGGGATGGATATGTGTATATCTCAGTGGTAGAGAGCCCCTGGGTTCAATCCCCAGAACCATACACATATACAAAAAAGTAAAAAAAAACAAAACAAAACTGGGTGTGGTGCTATATGCCTAAAATCCCAGTACTTGGGAGGCTGAGACAGGAGGATCACATGTTCCAGGCCAGCTGAAGGTGTAGCTCAGAGGCAGAATGCCCCTGGGTTCAATCCCTAGCACTACATTAAAAAAGAAAAAAGTTAAGCCATAGTGGTGCACGGTTGTAATCCTAGTACTTGGGAGGCTGAAACTGGAGGATCTGGGTTTGCAGCCAGCCTCAGCTACTTAGTAAGGCCCTCTGCAACTTAGACCCTGTTTCAAAATAAAGAATAAAAAATAGGGCCAGGGGTGTAGCCCGGCTTGAAAATAGCCCACTATTAACTGATGAATGGGTAAGCAAAATGTAAAGCCAGGCTTGGTGGCACAGGCTTGTAATCCCAGTACTTGGAAGGTTGAGACCAGAGGATCCAGGTTCGCCTCAGCTACTTAGTGAGGCTCTTTGCAACTTAGTGAGACACTGTTTCAAAATAAAGAATAAAAAATAGGAGTGTAGCTCGGAGGTAGAATGTCCCTGGGTTCAATCCCCAGTATTGAAAATATATGTGTGTGTGTATGTGTATATATATATATATGTGTGTGTACAATGAAATAGTCATCAATAAAAATGAATGCAGTTAAGACACAGATGAACCTGAGGACATTAAGCTATGTGAAATAAGCCAGACACAAAAAGACAAATATTTTATGATTCTACTTATATAAAGTACCTAGAACAAGCAAATTCATGTTGGGAGCATTGTTAGTTATCCCTTTTGAGGCTACCTCAGTCTGGCTTGGGAGGGGCACAAACTGCCCACACAAGTGGGAATTGTTTGCATGCAGACAAGTCTCCAAGGACCAAATAGACTGATAACCAGGGTCCCTGACTGACAAACAAAAACCCTGACAATTTCCTTGTTTACCCTTTCCTTCCCTGATTCATCTGTGACCACCTTGGTGTCATTCCCTGACTCACTCCATGATAGTTTTGTTATTTTCTGTGATTAATAATTTCTTATAATGTTTTGGTTATGACCTGCAATAAAAACAAGATGCTACTGGAAGGACGGGAGTAGAGACACCTGCTCAGCTGCCATGTTGACTCCATTATCATTCATGTGAGAGACTACTTCTAATCAGTCATTCAATAGCAACGCCATCTGCTACAAATTCATAGACAAGAAAATAGAATAGAGATAGGCCATTGGGCTGGGATTGTACAGGGAGGGAATGGGAAGCTATTGTTTAATGGGTAGAGTTTGTTTGGAGTGATGAAAAAGTTCTGGTAATGAATAATAGTGACAGTTGTACATCATCACAAATACATTTAATGCCAAAGCCAGGCATGGTGGCCCACACCTGTAATCCTAGTACTTGGGAGGCTGAGACAGGAGCATTGCAGGTTCAAAGCCAGCCTCAGTAACTTAGTGAGGCTTTCTGCAATTTAGTAAGATCCTGTTTCCAAATAAAAAATAAAATAGGACTGGGGGTATAACTCAGAGCTAGGACACCAGCACCACAAAAATAAATATGTAAAAATAAATAATTATATATTTAATGCTAGTCTGAATTTTATACTTACAAATGGTTAAAATGGAAACTTCTATGTTATATATATCTTATCACAATGTTAATAATAAACAAGAAAATAAATGATTAATTTTTTGGTAATTCCAGGTGTTTTTTGTTTTTTTTTAAATTATAGGTATACACCACTGCTAAATGATTAATTTTCTTTTTTTTGGTGGTGGTACTGGGAATTGAACCCGGAGGCATTCTACCTTTGAGCTACGCTACACCCCCAGCCTGATTTTGTTTCTTATTTGGAAACAGGGTCTCACTAAGTTGCTCAGAGCCTCACTACTTGCTGAGGCTGTCCTTGAACCTGTGATCCTTCTGTCTCAGCCTCCCAAGTACAGGAATTACAAGCATGTGCCACCATGCCTGGCTAAAATGATTAATTTTTTTCTTCTGTCAAGAAGCTGCCTCTGTGGCTAATTTGAATCAAGCTCACAGTGCCTATTGAGACGTGTCTCACTCCGACGCCATCTTCCCGGAAGTCTCATTTGGGAATTAAGACTTTCAATTGCCTAAAAAATGGCTTGTGCGTTATCTAGTAAACTTTTATTCTGTGGAATGCTTGGGGAAAAGAAATCTTTCAGAATGTAAAATGATTAATTTTTTAAAGGTAGGGTCAGTGAGATGCAAGGAGGCTGAGAGGTCAAGTAAGATGAGAACTGATAAGTGAGTCCAGGATGTAGTGGCACAGAGGTGGGCAAGGACCCTGGGGATGGTAGTGACTGTGGTGAGGTCATCAAAGGTCAGATGTCAGGAGCATGTGTGTGTGGGGATGTGAACACAGACTTTTGAAGTCCTAGACTCTAGGAAGGCAAAGCTGGGAGAGCTCTTGGAAGTCTTCAGTTGGTTCTAGCTTCTCGATGACAGATGGGGAAACTGAAGCCTAATGAGGGGTAGGGACTAGCCCAGGATTCCAGAGCTAGTTGGGGCAGACTCAGGCTTCCTGCAGCCCCCTTTCCTCCCCATGCCAAGTTGAGACAGTGAGGAGCAAGACTAACAGGGCCCTGACATGACCTTGATAAAGGAGGTCAGTGATGGAGCAAAAGGAAGGAACCAAGGCAGCCGGTGGGTCCGACAGACAGGCACATGCGCTTGTCCTGTCAGCACAGGCCTAAGAGCTGAGCCACAGGCGCTGGACCTGAGCAGCATGCTCCTCCCTGCCGCCCTTCAGCCTCTCTCCCCCACCCCCCTCCAGAGTCAGTTCTGAGCTCAGCTTTTCTCCTTGATTTGCTTCTCATCATGGGCCTGGGGTACATTTTTCTCCTGCCTAGGAAACAAAACTTTATGGTGGTTGCCCTGCTGTGAGGACCAAATGACATAGGCACAGTGGAGAACTTTGGTGACAGAGACTGGGATTCATTCTGTGGGCAGGCAAAGGGGCAGAGAGTCCTATCTTAGCCACTAACCTTATTGTAAGCATGCTTGGATCCAGTTTTTTCATTTCCTCAATGTAGGGTCAGAATAGAATGGGGTAGCAGAAAGAACTGGGCTATGGGGGTCAGAGAGACCAAGGTCATACTACATTCTATTCTATCCCATGCTAGCTGTGTGACCCTAGGCAAAGAATTCTACCTCTCTGAGCCTTGGAGTTTACATCTGTAAAATGGGAATGATGCATGCAATGCTGGTGCTGACTGAAGGCCCACCGCTCAGTCCCTGTGGGCTGGTGGGAAAGCCACAGAGGGCCAGGGAGAGAACCCACCTGCACAGAATACACCCTTCACGCCACTTCTGAAGAGCAAGACACGCACTTGCTGGTCCTCCCGAAGCCGGGCCAGAGCTTCCATCAGCTACAGAGGACATCCCATCAGATAGCTCCTATAGCTCCTAACCCACACCTGCCCCACCCTGGTGTCCCCTTTCTTACCTCACTGACAAAGATGTTTCCCAGGGCATTGCGGGCATGAGGTCTGTTCATCAGAATCTCAGTGATTCCTGCAGGGGACAGAGCAACCTTGGGTAAGCCAGCTGGCCCTGTGGACAAATCACACACTTGGGGACAAATCACACATTTAGGCCTCAGTTTTCCAAGTGTGAAATGGAATGAATAACCCTTTCACTTTCTACCTCACAGAGAGAGTGTAAGGGCTGTGAGCCATGGAGCAAACTGGGAAGAGAAACAAGAATGACAACCATGGTAGCTGCTGCCTGCTTCTGCCATTGATAGGTGCACGCACTCATGCACACAGGCACATTCTTCAATTTCACAGCTCTCTCCATATTTTTCTTCCTTTTACAACCAAACCAAGACAAATACCCTTGTAACCACCAACCAAGATCAAGAAATGGAACTGGCAGGGCCCTGTGGAACCTACCTGTGATCCCAGTACCTGGGAGGATGAGGCAGGAGGATTGCAGGTTGGAAGCCAGTCTAGGCAACTGAGTGAAATTCTGTCTCAAAATAAAATATAAAGGGGGGGGGCACCAAGTACTGTATGCATGGATGTTGCTGTCAACATGATGTGAGACTATAATGCACCAATAAAAACATATTTAAAAAAATACAAGGCCGGGCGTGGTGGCACATGCTTGTAATCCCAGCATTTGGGAGGCTGAGACCCGAGGATCCGGGTTCTCAGCCAGCCTCAACTACCGAGTGAGGCACTTCGCAACTTAGTGAGACCCTGTTTCAAAATAAAGAATGAAAAATAGGGCTGGGGGTATAGCTCGGAGGTAGAATGCCCCTGGGTTCCATCCCTAGTACCACACACACACAAAAAAAACAAAGGGCTAGGCGTTGGGAGACTATGAATTACCCATGTTTTGTTAAAACCAGCCATGCGTTGTGTGCTGACAGTATAGACCTAGGAAACAATAACCCGGATCTAGACGCCTATGACACTTGTACTGAGATATGGTTGAGGGGCTTCGGTAAAATCAGTATATTAAGACTGTAGATCTTGTAGGGGCTACTAAACATCATGTAATGTTTTGTATGTTATGTTGCCATTGTATAAGCTAACGTTCCACGTTACTTCTCTTGTATGAACTAATGTTCCCATGTTCTTTTTCTTGTATAAGCATCCTGGTGTCATGGTATAAAAAGGTCCTGTGAAATAAACTGGAGGCTACAGTATTGACTGTCAGCCTTCCCAGTAACGGACTTAGTGTTGACTTTGTCTTTAATCCTTACTCCCCCCTCAGGACTGTTCTACTTTGCTGGCAGGTATAGCAGCTAGGGATGAACCTCAGTGGTAGAGCACCCTTGGATTCAATTCCTAGTACTGCAAAAAAAGAAAAGAAGAAGCCGGGCGTGGTGGCGCACGCTTGTAATCCCAGCATTTGGGAGGCTGAGACCGGAGGATCCGGGTTCGCGGCCAGCCTCAGCTACCTAGTGAGGTCCTCCACAACTTAGTGAGACTTGGTTTCAAAATAGAGAATAAAAAATAGGGCTGGGGGTATAGCTCGAAGGTAGAATGCCCCTGGGTTCAATCCCCAGTACCACAAAAAAAAAAAAAAAAAAAAAGAAGAAGAAGAAGAAGAAGAAGAGGAGGAGGAGGAGGAGGAGAAGGAGGAGGAGGGGAGGAGGAGGAGGAGAGTAGTAGAAAAAAAAAAAGGAAGAAAACAAAATGGCACCATGCCAACCACCTCAGAAACCCTCCATGTGCCCAGCCTCAACCGAGTAGCTCCCCCTTCCCCAAAAGTAACTCTTCTGACTTCTACATAATCACTTCCATGTATTTCTTTATAATTTTATCACCCAAGTATATATCCTTGAACATCACAGTTTAGACTTACAAATTTTAAATTGTGATGTATCTGTTAAAAGTTCATTATGGAGCCGGGCATGGTGGCGCACACTTGTAATCCCAGCATTCGGGAGGCTGAGACAGGAGGATCCGGGTTCACGGCCAGCCTCAGCTACCTAGTGAGGCACTCTGCAACTTAGTGAGACTCGGTTTCAAAATAAAGAATAAAAAATAGGGCTGGGGGTATAGTTCGGAGGTAGAATGCCCCTGAGTTCAATCCCCAGTACCGCAAAAAAAAAAAAAAAAAAAGTTCATTATGATGTGAGACAATAATGCACCAATAAAAGCACATTAAAAAAAAAAAGTTCATGAGAAGTCCCAGTGTCTCCCTCCAGCTCTATATTTCCCTCAAAAGTTATCTGTTGAGGAAATGGTAGAGTTTCTAATATCCAAATTCTGGGTTTTGCTGATTGCACACTCATGAGGGCAGATCAACCTGCCCCTCTGGCACAAGAAGTTAGCACTAGAGCCAGGCATGGTGGCACACGCTTGTAATCCCAGCATTCGGGAGGCTGAGACCAGAGGATCCGGGTTCGCGGCCAGCCTCAGCTACCTAGCAAGGCACTCCGCAACTTAGTGAGACTCGGTTTCAAAATAAAGAATAACCCAGCATTCGGGAGGCTGAGACCGGAGGATCCGGGTTCGCTGCCAGCTTCAGCTACCTAGTGAGGCACTCCGCAACTTAGTG